>JAAGWI010036369.1:0-50470 GCA_012274505.1 Galium porrigens var. tenue
GCGGCGCGCGCTATGCCGATCGCGAGAATCGCGTCGAGCTGCCGGGCTATGCGCTGTTCAACCTCGGGCTGCGCCAGGCCTTCGCGATCGACGGCCATCCGGTGTCGCTGCGCGCCCGGGTGACCAACCTGACCGATCGCTTCGCCTGGAACCCGAGCAGCTCCGGGCTGATAACCCCGATCGCCCCGCGGACGCTGACCCTGACGCTGACGGGGGAGATTTGATTCGCCAGCGAGGGGAGGCGGCTATCGTTCCTGTGCGTCGAGAAACGCCGCCACTTCGGCCAGGTCCACCGTCTTGTCGAGATAGGTCCGGCCGATCCCGCGGGCGAGCAGGAAGGGCAGGGTGCCCGCGCTCATCTTCTTGTCGTGGAGCATGTGCTCCACGAGCCGCGCACCGGAGGCGGTGATCCCCGCCGCCTTCAGCCCATTGGGCAGGCCTGCAGCAGCCAGGTGCGCGGCAACCCTTTCGGCATCCTGGCCGGGGCAGATGCCCTTGGCCGCCGAGAAGGCAAAGGCAAGCGCCATGCCCGCCGCCACGCCTTCGCCGTGCAGCAGCTTGTCGGAGAAGCCGGCCTCGGCTTCCAGCGCATGGCCGAAGGTGTGGCCGAGGTTGAGCAGGGCGCGCGTGCCGCTGGTCTCGCGCTCGTCGGCCGCGACGATCCGCGCCTTGGCCGCCACCGAATGGGCGATGGCATGCGCGCGCGCCGCCGGATCGCCCGCGAGCAGCGCGGCGGCATTGGCCTCGCACCATTCGAAGAAGGCGAAGTCGTCGATCAGGCCGTATTTCACCACCTCGGCATAGCCCGCGCGCAGATCGCGCAGGGGAAGCGTGTCGAGCACCTCGGGATCGATCAGCACCATGCCCGGCTGGTGGAAGGCGCCGACCAGGTTCTTGCCGGCGCGCGTGTTGATCGCGGTCTTGCCGCCCACGGAGCTGTCGACCTGGGCGAGCAGGGTGGTGGGGATCTGGACGAAGCCGCAGCCGCGCTTGAGCACCGAAGTGGCGAAGCCGACCAGATCGCCGATCACGCCGCCGCCCAGCGCGATCACATGGTCGCCGCGCTCCACGCCCAGGTCGAGCAGCCGGTCGAGCAGCGCTTCCAGCTGGCCCCAGCTCTTGGTGCCTTCGCCGGGGGGCAGGACGATCGCCTCGCTCGGGCCCAGACCGGCCTGCAGCGTGGCGAGATGCGGAAGGACGTTCTCGTCGGTGACGATCACCCGGCGCCGGCCCTTATCGAACGAGGCGAGTGCCTCGCCGGCGCGGGCGAGGAGCCCCGCCTCGATGCGGACGTCATAGCTGCGGTCGCCGAGCGCGACGGGGACGATTGTCACGGATTGAGGGCCTTCAGGATCGCGTCGACGGTGGTGTCGTGCGGCGCTGCTATGCTGGGCACCCGGATCGGCGCAAGCGCGTAATAGGGATTGCGGATCGCGGCGAGCTCGGTGAGCACCGCCTGGGGATCGCGCCCGCGCAGCAGCGGGCGGGTGTCGCGTCGCCGCACCCGGTCCGCCAGCACCGCCGGCTCGGCATCGAGCCATACTGCGATCGCATGCTCGAGGATCAGCGTGCGCGTGCTCTCGTTCATGAACGCCCCCCCGCCGGTGGCGATGATCTTGGGGGCGCCATCGACCAGCCGGGCGATCACCCGGCGCTCCCCGTCGCGGAAATGCGCTTCGCCGAAACGTTCGAATATGTCGGCCACGGTCATGCCGGCGGCCGCCTCGATTTCGTGATCGGCGTCGACGAAAGGCAGGCGCATGCGCTGCGCCAGGCGCCGGCCGACCGTGGTCTTGCCCGCACCCATGAGGCCGATCAGGACGATGGCCTTGCCCGTCCACCCGGTATTCGCTGCCTGCGTTTGTAACATGTTCGGAAGGGCTATACAGCGAGGGCGGGTCTCGGGCAAAAGGCCCGCGAAGTCACAATTTCCGGACCCGTTTCCATGTCCCGCTTGATCGTTGCGCTGATCGTCATTCTCGTCGTCCTGGTTGGCGGCCTCTTCTTCCTCGCGGGCCGCGAGACGAAGAAGGAGCCGGTGCGCATGGAGAAGGTGGTCCCGCTTGACAATCTCGCGAATTAAGCGCCGCCACATCGCCTTCGGGGCGCTGTTGCTGACCGGTGCGGCGGTGCCCGCGCTGGGCCAGCAGGACAAGCCCGAATCGCTGCTGCCGCCGGGCTTCGACGAGCCGGCGCCCACCCCGGCGCCGCGCCCGGCGCCCGCGCCTGCCGCGACGGCGCCGGCCGCGCCTGTCGCTGCGCCCGCCGCCGCGCCGATGTCGAGCGTGCCTGTGCCCGGTGGCGACACCGCGCTCTCCAATACCACTGCGGTCGAGGACCTGGCCGCCGCCGCCCCGGTCGACCTTTCGCGCTACGAACTGCCCGACTTCGCGAAACACTCGCTGAACCGCGTCGGCGTGCTCGCCGCGGGCAACACGCCGTTCCCCGCCAAGGGCTTCGGCAATGCCGATGGCCGGACGCTCGCGGTGCTGATGCAGCGCCTGAGCGCGCCGGTGGCGTCGCGCTGGGCGTCGATCGCGCTGCGCCGCGCGCTGATGTCGCCGCTCGACACGCCGCGCCACATCGGCGGCGCCGATTTCGCCGCCGAGCGCGCTTGGCTGCTGCTGCGCATGGGCGAGGCCAACGCCGCGCGCGCCGTGGTGAACGACGTCGACGCCGACAATTACACGACGCGCCTGCTCCAGGTGGCGATGCAGGTCTCGCTCGCCACCGCCGATCCAGGGGGGCTTTGCCCGATCGCCGAACTCGGCAACCAATATATCCAGCAGCGCGGCTGGGCGCTCGCCCGGGCGATGTGTGCGGGCCTTGCGGGCAAGCCCAACGAGGCGGGCCAGCTGCTCGACCAGGCACGCGGCGGCACGCCGGCCATCGATCGCGACAATCTGCTGGCCGAGAAGGTGCTCGGCACCGGCGCCCAGGGGCGCCGCGCGGTCACGCTCGAATGGGGCGGCATCACTCGGCTCACTGCCTGGCGCTGGGGCCTTGCCACCGCGACCGGCCAGGAAGTGCCGGCCTCGCTCTACGGCACGGCCGGCCCGCAGGTCCGCTATTGGCAGGCGCTCGCGCCGCAGCTCTCTCCCCGCCAGCGCGCCGCCGCGGCCGAACTGGCCGCCACGGCGGGCGTCTTCTCCAATGCCGGCCTTGTCGATCTCTATAGCGAGATCGCCGAGGGCGACGACGCCAACACCACCGAAGGCGGCGTCGCGCGCGATCTGCGCGTCGCCTATACGGACAGCGACGTCGGCGACCGCATCAAGGCGATCCGCACGCTCTGGGCGGAGGCGCGCACGCCGCGCACGCAATATGCGCGGCTGATCCTCACCGCGCGCGCCGCATCCTGGATCCCGGCCGATGCGAAGGTGGAAGAGCCCGAGAAGCTGATCGCCTCGATGCTCTCCGCCGGCTATGAAACGAAAGCGATGGAGTGGCGCCAGGTGGTGCCGCGCGGCAGCATCGCATGGGGGCTGCTTGCGCTCGGGGATCCGGGCGCGCAGGGGCCCGTCGCCTATGGCGATTTCGATGCGTTCAAGGACGCCGCCGGCCAGCGCCGCGCGCAATTGGCCTTTGCCGGCCTGGCCGGCCTCGGCCCCTTCGAGGAGAGCGATGCGCGCCGCGGCGACCAGGCGCTCGACGTGCAGATCGGCGCGCAGAACGACTGGACCCGTGCGATCGACGCCGCCGGCCGGCGCGGCGATTCGGCGATGGTCGCATTGCTCGCCGCGGTCGGCATGCAGTCGCGCGTCTGGGACAATGTGACTCCCGAGGCGCTGTTCCACATCGTCGCGTCGATGCGCGCCGCGGGGATGGCCAGCTATGCGCGGATGATCGCCGTGGAGGCGGTCACGCGATCGGCTTGAGCGTCTCCGAAGATCGCGCGCTGATCGAGCGCTTCCTGGAGATGATGCGGGCGGAGGCGGGTGCCGCCACCAATACCATCGCTGCCTATGGCACGGATCTGCGCCTCGCCTCGGAATTCCTCGGAGGCGGGCTCGGCGGGGCGGAGCGGCCGGAGCTGGAGCGGCTCGGTGCCGAATGGCAGCCGCTGTCGCGTGCCACGGTTGCCCGCAAATCGGCGGCGCTGCGCCGTTTCTACGCCTTTCTCGCCGATGAGAAGCTGCGTGCGGACGACCCCTCGCCCGCGCTGCCGCGCCCCGGCACCGCGCGCGCATTGCCCAAGGTGCTCAGCATCGAGGATGTCGACCGGATGTTCGCCGCGATCGCCGCGCGCATCGCCCGGGTGCCGCCCGATCCCAACGACCTGCGGCTGCTGGCGCTGATCGAGCTGCTCTACGGCTCGGGCTTGCGCGCGACCGAGCTGGTGTCGCTCCCGCGCAATGCCGTGTCGCCGGACCGGCCCTATCTGATCCTCAAGGGCAAGGGCGGGCGCGAGCGGCTCGTGCCGATCTCGGACCGCGCCCGCGCCGCCGTTGCCGCCTGGCGCGCGCAGGTCGCGACCGACCGGCCCTTCCTCTTTCCCTCGGGCAAGGGGCATTTGTCCCGCGTCCGGCTCTATCAGCTGGTGCGCGCGCTGGCCGGGGAGGCGGGCATCCCGCCCGACCGCGTCAGCCCCCATGTCCTGCGCCACGCCTTCGCCACCCATCTGCTGGAAGGTGGGGCGGACCTGCGCGCGCTGCAGGCGATGCTGGGCCATGCCGATATCGCGACGACGGAGATCTACACGCATGTCGACAGCCGCCGGCTGGTCGAACTGGTCAACCAGCGGCATCCTTTGGGCGAGGCGCTGGGGAAACGAGGCGAATGATGCGATTGACCGGCCCGCTGGCTTGCGCGGCGCTGCTCGGCGCAACGGGATGTGCCTCGGGTGGCGGCCCGGTGTCGCCGCTCCAGTGCCGTATCGCGCTCGCCTATATCAAGGATTTCAAGGCCGACGCCGCCAAGCCGATTGGAGTCTGGTCGAGCCCGGCAGGATGGGGCGGCTCGCTGCAGGATATCGACAGCTGGGTGAAGGAGCATCCGCAATACGCCCAGACACCCGAAGTCGCGCGGATTCGTGCGCAGAATAGGGTGCAGGATATCAGCGTCGTTGGAAGCTGCGCCGAGGTTCGTGCCTGGCTCGACGGTGCGCGTATTCCGCATGACGATGCCCGGATACGCCAGCTAACCGCGAAGGAGCCTTGGCCGATCGCAACTCTTGGCATGTCCCTGCCTGTATTCACCGATGGAGGCGCGACCGCGTCCTTTATCGTCGAAGAATATTGGGGCGGGCTCGGCGGCAGCGTCTCTGCGATCGTGTACAAGCGCGGCGCCGACGGCCGATGGCGGCTGGTTGAACGGGACATGCTGGCGATCAGCTGAAGCACGGCCCCTTGCCCCTTGCCTCGCCGCCCTCGTTGACGCGGACAGCCTACAAGGTTAGCCCGCGCAGCGATGACCACTTTCCTCGACTTCGAGAAGCCGATCGCCGAGCTTCAGACCCGCATCGACGAGCTGCGCCAGACTGCGGAGGGCGGCGCCGTCGACATCGATGCGGAGATCGCCCCGCTCCAGGCCAAGGCCGAGAAGCTGCTGCGCGACACCTATGCCAGGCTCACGCCCTGGCAGAAGACCCAGGTCGCCCGCCACCCGGAGCGCCCGCACTTCAAACATTATGTCGCCGGGCTGATCGAGGAGTTCATGCCGCTGGGCGGCGACCGCGCCTTTGCCGACGACAATGCGATCCAGGGCGGCCTGGGCCGCTTCCGTGGGCGCCGGGTGATGGTGATCGGCCATGAGAAGGGCGACGATACCGCCAGCCGGCTCAAGCATAATTTCGGCATGGGCAAGCCCGAGGGCTATCGCAAGGCCATCCGCCTGATGGCGCTCGCCGACAAGTTCCACCTGCCGGTGATCACGCTGGTCGACACTTCGGGCGCCTTTCCTGGCGTGCAGGCTGAAGAGCGCGGCCAGGCCGAGGCGATCGCCCGCTCGACCGAGGCGTGCCTGAATCTCGGCGTGCCGCTGGTCGCGTCGATCCTGGGCGAGGGCGGTTCGGGCGGCGCGATCGCGCTCGCCGCGGTTGACACCGTGCTGATGATGGAGCATGCGGTCTATTCGGTGATCTCACCCGAAGGCTGCGCCTCGATCCTCTGGCGCACCGCCGACAAGGCGGCCGAGGCTGCGGAGGCGATGAAGGTCACCGCGCAGCATCTGAAGGAGCTGAAGGTGATCGACCGGATCGTCAGCGAGCCGCTGGGCGGGGCGCATCGCGAGCCCGGCGTGGCGATCCATGCGCTGGGGGATGCGATCGAGGAATCGCTGCAGAAGCTCGACGGCATGTCGCCCGAGAGTCTGCGCCAGGCCCGCCGCGCCAAGTTCCTGGCGATGGGCCGGATCTGACCCTAGCGGACCGGGGCGGCGTGCTCGGCGGCGGCCATGCTCGCGCCGATCATGCCTAGGCCCTGGACGACCGCGAGCACCGCGCAGAGCGCCAGGAACGCGACCACCGCGAGCTCGATCGCCGACACCGCCCTTTTGGAGGAAAGCTGCTTCATATCTTCCTTATAGGGGAGTCGGCTGTACGCCGGGTGAAGCGGTCGATTTCCCAGGTTCAGGAAATCTACGAGACCTTCATGCTCGACGAAACGTTGGTGAAGGTCGACTTCAGCGAGTTGCCGAGGCCCTGCATGGCGGCGATCGCGGCGACGGCGATCAGCGCGGCGATGAGGCCGTATTCGATCGCGGTAGCGCCGCGCTTGTCTGAGCGGAGGTGTTTCATGCCCTCATTGTAGAGCGCGCGCGTGGTGTCGACCCGATACGGGCGCCGACTACGTAATGATGGCAATGAAAAGGGCGGCGGAACCAATGTCCCGCCGCCCGTTTCGTATTGGCTTCGTCGGAAGGCTTACGAGACCTTCATGCTCGACGAAACGTTGGTGAAGGTCGACTTCAGCGAGTTGCCGAGGCCCTGCATGGCGGCAATCGCGGCGACGGCGATCAGAGCGGCGATCAGGCCGTACTCGATGGCGGTCGCGCCCTTCGAATTCTTCAGGAAGTTGCGGATCTTCTGCATAACCGGTCTCCAGTGTTCAAGAATTGCTTCATTCACCCGGCCTCCCCGGAAGCTCCGGTTCGGCACGTCGAAACTACGGATGGGAAGTAAAGAAACGGCTAAGACCGAGTGTTACGATGTCGTAACCAAATCAGGATTGCGTGGCCGACTGCACCTTGTCGGTGACGTTGCTCCACATGCTGGTGGTGGTGTTGGCCACGCTCACCAGGCTGGCCATCATCGCGATGACGATGAGCGCGAGGATGAAGCCATATTCCACCGCGGTCGCCGCGCGGCGGTCATGGATCAGGTCGCGGATCGTTCGAACAAGGGCTCGCATTTGGGGCGCTTCTTCTCCAATGATGGCAATAATCTAGCCGAAGAGGCTTAACGAAAAGCTGATGAGTGCTTCTGATATGTTGCTCGTGGTCGCGGCCGCGCTGATCGACCCCCGCGGCCGCGTGCTCCTCCAGCAGCGTCCGCCGGGCAAGCCGATGGCCGGGCTCTGGGAGTTTCCGGGCGGCAAGATCGAGCCTGGCGAAGCCCCCGAAGCAGCGCTGGCGCGCGAACTGCACGAGGAGTTGGGGATCACCCTCGACGTGCGCGGGCTGCGGCCGCTCGCTTTCGCCAGCGAACCCCTGGCGGGCCGTCACCTGCTCCTGCTGCTCTACACGCTGCGGGCATGGGAGGGGGATGCAGTGGCGCACCATGCGACGCAGCTCCGCTGGGTGGTGCCGGCGGAGATGCGCGGACTGCCGATGCCGCCGGCGGACGTGCCGCTGGTGGAAGCGCTGGCGAGGCTGGCGCCTATCAGCGCTTGCCCTTGAGCGCTTCCGCCAGCGACGCCGTGGCACTCCCGCGCCGGGCCGGCCTGGGCTGGGATTCGTCCGGCGCCCAGCCGGTCAGATAGACGATCTCGAAGCGCTCCGCCGTCTTGCCGTCCGGGTCGGCGCGTCCGGCAAAGGCCTCTGCGGCGCGGGCGAGCGTGGTGCGGGTGAGGGGCGGGGTGCCCGGCAGCAAGTTGGTCGCGGCCATGCCGCGCAAGTCGCCCAGCAGCGAGAACATGCTGGAATAGCGCACCGCCAGCGCCTCCACGTCCGCCACCGGCAGCGCGAAGCCCGCGCGGGTGAGCAAGTCGCCGGCCGCGCGCACGTCGATCTGCGGGTGGAAGCGCGCCACCGGGCGCTCGCCTTCCGCCTCGAGGAACACGCTGCGCAGCGTTGCCAGCGTGCCCGCGCCCAGAAAGGCGCCGAGAAACAGCCCGTCGGGCCGGAGCGCCCGCCGCGCGAGGGCGAGTGCGCCGGGCACGTCGTTGACCTGATCGAGCACGCCCACGCTCACCACCAGATCAAAGCTCGCCTCGGGAAAGGGGTGGCGATCCTCGTCGGCCTGCACGCCGCCCGCTATCGCCGCGAACCGCGCGCCCGCGTCGATCCGCGCAATCCGTGCGCCGGCCAGATCGAAGCCGCCGCCGAAGCTGCCCAGGTCGAGCACGTCGCGGAAATTGCGCGTCACTGCCGCCAGCCGGTCGCGAATCCCTTCGAGCATGTGCTCGCGCAGGAACCCTTCGTAGCGGCGCGCGGCGCGGTCGCGGCGTTTGCGGCGCAGGGCGCGATCGAAGATCTCGGCGGAATCGCTAGAACCATTATGGGGCATGGCGCGCTTGTGCGCCGCCGCGCCGCCGGGGACAAGGCGAGTGTGGCCCGGCTCCGCGACTATTGCGCTTCCCTGCTCCGCATCGCGGATCTCGCGCTGCCGCCGCGCTGCCCGGGCTGCGGCACGATCACGCCGGCGGACCATCGCTTCTGCGCGTCCTGCTGGACCAGCCTGCGCTTCCTCGGCCCGCCCTGGTGCGCCGCCTGTCACGCGCCCTTCGATCACGACCGGGGCGAAGGCGCCCGCTGCGCCGCCTGTATCGCCGATCCGCCGCCGCATGACGGGATCCGCGCCGCAGTTGCCTATGGCGAAGTGGCGCGGGGAATTGCGCTCAAGCTCAAATATTCGGGCAGGCTTGCCTGCGCCGGCACCATGGCGCGTGCCATGGCCCGATTGATCCCGGAGGAAGCCGATCTGCTCGTTCCGGTGCCGCTCCATCGCTGGCGGCTGTGGTCGCGCGGCTACAACCAGGCCGGGCTGGTCGCCGCCGCGCGCTCCCGCGCGCATGGCGTGCCGTCGATGCCCGACCTGCTGCGGCGGGTGAGGGCGACGCCGGTGTTGCGCGGGCTGGGCGGGGCGGCGCGGGCAAGGGCCGTCGCCGGCGCCTTCGCGCTTGCGCCGCAGGCCCGCGCGCGCCTTGCCGGCAAGACAGTGGTGTTGGTCGACGACGTCCATACCAGCGGCGCCACCGCCGCCGCCTGCGTGCGGGCGCTCAAGCGCGGCGGGGCGGCGCGCGTGATCCTTCTGTGCTGGGCGCGTGTTCTGACGGAAGGAGAGGGCGTAGATTGACAAGTGCCCGGCGCGACCACAGGTGTATTCCGCGATGCCCAAGATCGAAATCTACACCAAGGCCTTCTGCCCCTATTGCTATCGCGCCAAGGCGCTGCTCGACGGCAAGCATGCCGAATATGAGGAGATCGACATCTCGATGGGCGGCCCGCACCGCGCCGAGATGATCGACCGCGCCCATGGCCGCACCACGGTTCCCCAGATCTTCATCGCCGGCAAGCATATCGGCGGCTCGGACGATCTCGCGGCGCTCGATGCGCGCGGCGGACTCGACCCGCTGCTCGCGGCCTGACGGGGCCGGGTGCCCGTGATCGTCTTCGACCTCAAATGCAGTGTCGGCCATGTCTTCGAGGCGTGGTTCGGATCGAGCGCGGCTTATGCGGACCAGCGCGCCGCCGGGCTGGTCGCCTGTCCGATGTGCGGCAGCGTGGACGTGGCCAAGGCAGTGATGGCGCCCAATGTCGGCGCCAAGGGCAACCCGGCGCCGGTGCCGGCGCCGGCACCGGCGCCGCCGGCCCAGGGGCAGCCGGTGCCTCCGCCCGAGGTGCTCAAGGCCGCGATGGCCGCGCTGGCCGACGCGCAGGCGAAGCTGCTGGAGGGATCGCAATGGGTCGGCACCGCCTTTGCCGACAAGGCGCGTGCCATGCATCTGGGCGAGGCGCCCGCCGGCCCGATCCACGGTCAGACCAGCGTGGCGGAAGCGAAGGCGCTGATCGAAGAGGGCGTCCCCGTCGCGCCGCTGCCGTTGCCGGTGGTGCCGCCCGAGGCGTGCAATTGACCGGCCGCGCCCGGCCCGATACGACGCGCCTTCCTGAACCCGATTGTGCCCCGGTAGCTCAGCAGGACAGAGCAACGGTTTCCTAAACCGCAGGTCGGGAGTTCGAGTCTCTCCCGGGGCGCCATTTTTGTTTTGGAGCCTCGCATAAGCTCGGGCGGGCGTTCGCCCTTGCGAACTCCTGCGGGGTTCGAAGTCGCGCCTCGCGGGGTGCCGAATTCCGGGCCGTGCCGCATCGTGCCGGCGCGCGGGGCGGGGAAGGTAGTTTTCTCGGCCGCGCTGCAAGGGGGGTGACAAACCCCGATCCCGCCGCTATGGGCCCCGCTTCCTTTTCAACGCGCGACAAAAGCGAAAGCGAGTGCACGACCATGAAGCTCAACGATCTCCGCGATAATTATGGCGCCCGTCAGGGCCGCGTCCGTGTCGGCCGCGGCATCGGTTCGGGCCTGGGCAAGACCGCCGGCCGCGGCCAGAAGGGCCAGAAGAGCCGCGAAGGCGTTTCGATCAAGGGCTTCGAGGGCGGCCAGATGCCGCTCCACATGCGCATCCCGAAGCGCGGCTTCAACAACATCTTCGCCAAGGACTATGCCGAGGTGAACCTGGGCGCGATCCAGAAGGCGATCGATTCGGGCAAGCTGACCGCGACCGACATCACCCAGGCCGAGCTGAACGCGGCGGGCCTGACCCGTGGCGGCAAGGACGGCGTGCGCCTGCTCGGCAAGGGCGAACTCAAGGCCAAGCTGAACTTCACCGTCGCCGGCGCGTCGAAGAGCGCGAAGGAAGCGGTCGAGAAGGCCGGCGGCACCGTGACGATCCCGGAGATCGTGCCGGCCGCCGAGAAGGCCAAGGCCAAGCACCGCGTCGTGCAGAAGGCGCGCGCGGCCGACAAGGAAGCCAAGAAGGCTGCCGCCAAGGCGTAACCTGCTGCTCCCCGGCCTTGCGCCGGGGCCCAGCATAGCGCCGTGCCGCAACTTGTCCCCAGCCTTGGCCGGGGACAGATTGCCCAAAGGGTTGGACACCCTATATGAACGGCGGGGGGCGGAAACGCTCATCCGCCGTTTCTGTTTCCGGGACCTGATACAATATGGCCTCCGCCTCCGATCAACTTGCTTCCAGCATCAACCTGGCGAAGTTCGCCCAGGCGACCGATCTCAAGAAGCGCCTGTGGTTCACCCTCGGCGCGCTGATCGTCTTCCGCATGCTGAGCTACGTGCCGCTGCCGGGCGTCGACCCGACTCAGCTCAACCTGCTTGCGCAGCAGACCCAGGGCGGCGTGCTCGACTTCTTCAACAACTTCACCGGCGGCGCGCTCAACCGCATGTCGATCGTCGCGCTCGGCGTGATGCCCTACATCACCGCCTCGATCGTGGTGCAGCTTGCGACGTCGCTGTCGCCGCAGCTCAACGCGATCAAGAAGGAAGGCGAGAGCGGCCGCAAGCGGCTGAACCAGTACACGCGCTACGGCACCGTCGCGCTGACCGCGGTGCAGGGCTATTTCATCGCGGTGGGGCTCGAGACCTTTGGCGCGAGCCAGGGCCTCCAGCCCGTGGTCGAGCCGGGTCTGGTCTTCCGCATCGGCGCAGTGATCTCGCTGATCGGCGGCACCATGTTCCTGATGTGGATCGGCGAGCAGATCACCAATCGCGGCATCGGCAACGGCATCTCGCTCATCATCATGGCCGGCATCGTCGCCCGCCTGCCCACCACGCTGGTCCAGCTGTTCGAGAGCGGCCGCACCGGCTCGATCGATCCGCTGCGCCTGATCACGATCATCGTCGGCGTGGCGATCCTGGTGCTCTTCATCTGCTTCATGGAGCGCGCGCAGCGCCGCATCCTGATCCAGTATCCGAAGCGCCAGACCGCGCGCGGCGTGCAGGCCGAGCGCAGCCACCTGCCGCTCAAGCTCAACACCGCCGGCGTGATCCCGCCGATCTTCGCGTCGTCGCTGCTGCTGCTGCCGCTGACGGTCACCCAGTTCGCCGGCAACATGACCGCGGGCGAGAACTGGTGGAGCGACCTGATCATCAACCTGAACACCTGGCTGCGCCACGGCTCGCCGGTGTACATGACGCTCTACGGCCTCGGCATCATCTTCTTCTCCTTCTTCTACACCGCCGTGGTGTTCAATCCGGAGGAGACGGCCGAGAACCTCAAGCGCTATGGCGGGTTCATCCCGGGCATCCGCCCCGGCAAGAACACCGAGCTCTATTTCGATTATGTGCTCACCCGCATCACCGTGATCGGCGCGGCCTATCTGACGATCATCTGCCTCGTTCCCGAAGCGGTGTTCTCGTCGATGAGCATTCCGTTCCTGATGGGCGGTACCAGCCTGCTCATCGTCGTCAACGTGACGATGGACACCGTGACTCAGATCCAGTCGCACCTGCTGGCGCACCAGTATGGCGACCTGATCAAGAAGGCGAAACTCAAGGGCCGCGCGCGCTGAGCGCGGCCCATACTGGCCGAAACTGAGGGGATAGGCTTAGTGAACATCATCCTGTTGGGCCCGCCGGGAGCCGGCAAGGGCACCCAGGCGAAGCGTCTCGAGAGCGAGCGCGGCATGGTGCAGCTCTCGACCGGCGACATGCTGCGCGCCGCGGTGAAGGCGGGCACGCCCACCGGCCTCCAGGCCAAGGCGGTGATGGATGCGGGTGAGCTCGTGTCCGACGCGATCGTCTCGGGCATCATCGGCGAGCGGCTGGACATGGAAGATACGCTGAACGGCGCGATCTTCGATGGCTATCCGCGCACCGTGGCCCAGGCGGAGTCGCTGGATTCGCTGCTCTCGGAGCGCGGCCGCAAGCTCGATTACGTGATCGAACTGGAAGTGGACGAGGACGCGCTGGTCGAGCGGGTCGAAGGCCGCTTCACCTGTGCGAATTGCGGCGAGGGCTATCACGACAAGTTCAAGCTGCCCAAGGTCGCCGGCACTTGCGACGTGTGCGGCCATCACGAGTTCAAGCGCCGTCCGGACGACAATGCCGAGACGGTGCGCACTCGCATGGCCGAATATCGGGCCAAGACGGCGCCGATCCTGCCCTTCTACGATGCCAAGGGCCTGGTGCGGAAGGTCGACGGCATGGCCGACATCGCCGAAGTGGGCGCGCAGATCGACGCGATCCTCGACGGCGGAGCCTGATCCCGGCTCGGCCGGGGCGCCCGGCGCTTTGTAATATATTGTTGCCCTAACCCCTGCTTAAGCCGGGGCTGTGACGATCCCCGCGCTCCGGCATTCCGGCCGGGCGGGGGATTGGTTGCCGATGCTGCCCAAGCATGCCCTGTTGCGAGCCACCCGGTGGACCGGCCTGTCGATGCTCGCCCGCCGCGCGACCGGCGCCCAGCTGCGCATCCTTTGCTATCACGGCTTGTGGCTGGTGCCCGGCGCACCTTTTGGCCGCTGTCTGTTCATGACGCCCGAGCAGTTCGCGGCGCGCATGGCGCGGCTTGCCCGCTCGGGCTTGCCGGTGCTGCCGCTGGGCGAGGCAGTCGAGCGGCTCGCCGCGAACCGCCTGCCGGCCGCCGCAGTGGTGATCACGATCGACGATGGCTGGGCTTCGACCCACAGCCACATGCTGCCGGTGCTCGAGCGGCATCGCCTGCCCGCGACGCTCTATGCGACCACCTGGTATTCGGAGCGCGATCTGCCGGTGGTGAACGTCGCGGTCGACTATCTCATCGCCGCCTCGGGCCGGACGGGGGAAGATCGCGGCGGCGTGATCCGCCGGATCGAGGCCGTGCCCGAGGCGGAGCGCCTCGATGCGCTGCGCGCCTATGGCCGGGCGTTCGGGATCGGCGAAGCCTGGCTCGACTGCCGGCAGTTCCACCTGATGCGCCCGGCCGAGATCGCCGATGCGCATGGCCGGGGCGTCGACATCCAGCTCCATACCCATCGGCATATCGACGTCGCGGGCCGTATCGGCCAGCTCGTGCCGGAGATCGCGGCGAATCGAGCGGCGCTGGTCGCTGCGACCGGCGGCCGCGAGCCCGAGCATTTCTGCTATCCGAGCGGCACCTTCCATCCCTCTGCACCCGCGCTTCTCGCGGCGAGCGGCATCCGTTCCGCCACGCTCGTGACCGAGGGGCTCAACGCGCCTGGCGACAGCCCCTATGCGCTGCGCCGCTTCATCGACGGGCAACATGTCCGGGCGAGTGCCTTTGATGCCTATCTGGACGGCACGCTCCACTATCTCTCCGTCGCTCGCACGGCGGCCCGGCGGATCGAGATGGAAATGCCGCGCCGCGTCGCCGCCGCTTCTGGAATGCTGCTCTGCGCGCTATGATCGCTCTTCCTCGACGAAGGAGGGAAGATGAAGGCCCTTTTGCCGATCGCGCTGGCGCTTGCCGCCGCCGCACCCGCTGCCGCCGAAGTTACGGCTTCGACGGAAACCAGCTTCACCGTTGTCGAGAAGGCTGCGATCGCCGCCCCGCCCGCGAAGGTCTGGGCCATATTGGTCACGCCATCGGCGTGGTGGAGCGGTGAGCATAGCTGGTCGGGCAATGCCGCGAATCTGTCGCTCGACGCGCGCGCCGGCGGCTGTTGGTGCGAGAAGCTGCCGGACGGGGGCGGCGTCGAGCATATGCACGTGATCTTCGTTCGGCCGGGCAAGATGCTGCGTCTCCGCGGCGGGCTCGGGCCGCTGCAATCCTTTCCGGCCAGCGCAGTGATGACAGTGACGCTCGATCCGGCGGCGGACGGCAAGTCGACGATGGTCAGCGTCGAATATGCCGTGGCCGGTGCGCCGGGCCTGGGCCGCATCGCCGCGCCGGTCGATGGCGTGCTGGCGGCGCAGGTCGCCGGGCTGAAGGCAGCGGCCGAGCGCTGACGGTTCAACATTACGATTTTGTCATGCCCCGGTCACTGCCCGGGGTAGTGCCGGCGGCTATCAGGGGCCATGGCCGGCACGCCCCCGTCGGCCATGCATCAGAGGTCAACCGCATGCGGTTTCCCCGATGCTCTTCCCGGCGCTGGCCTGGTCGTTCCTCCCCCTGCGACCGCCGCCATAGCCATGGTCCGGATCAGCCCCCTTTCCGGACCGGGCTCGCCGGGAAGAGCGTCTGGGACACCGTTGCGCCCTGAAGGCGCCGATGCTGCCCTGGCATCGACGCTCGGCCGACGGACGCCCCCTTGTCCGTCGGCCATCCCTTTTGCCGGGCCGGGCGGAGGACGGACGTGACGCACCATATCCTGATTGTCGAGGATGACGCCGCCGCCGTGGACTTCGTGACCCGTGGGCTCATCGATGCCGGTTTCGAGGTAGAGGCCTGCGGCGATGGCCCCTCCGGCCTCGTCCGTGCCGCCGAGGGCGATTTCGACCTGTGGCTCTTTGATCGCATGCTGCCCGGCATGGACGGCCTGTCGATGCTCGGTGCGCTGCGCGAGCGGGGGATGCGGACTCCCGCGATCATGCTTTCCGCGCTCGGCACGGTCGACGACAAGGTCGGCGGCCTCGCGGCCGGTGCGGACGACTATCTCGCCAAACCCTTTTCCTTTGCCGAGCTGCGAGCGCGCATCGCGGCGCTGCTCCGCCGGGCAGACCGGGTCGAGGCGGACGCCAAGGCGACGCGGATCGTGGTCGGGGATCTCGAGATCGACTTGCTCAGTCGCACCGTCGCCCGTGCCGGCCGCGCCGTGCCGCTGGTGGCGCGCGAGTTTCACGTGCTTGAATATCTCGCCCGCCATGCCGGCGAGGTCGTCACGCGCACCATGATGCTGGAGCATGTGTGGAACTGCCGCTTCGATCCCGGCTCGAACGTGGTCGATGTCCATATCGGCCGCCTGCGCCGCAAGCTGGAAGAGGGAGAGGCCCCGATCCTCCATACGGTGCGCGGGGCGGGCTATCGCCTGGCCGCCGAGGGGTAGGGCTGGCCGTTCGGCTTGCAATATGGGCTCCGCCTGTTCTGGTTCGCCGGTGGCACGCGACATTCAACCGATCGGTTGGGTTTCCGCTTCGAACGGGCAATTGCGTCAACGGAGTCAATGACATGCTCTACCGCCCGGTTGAACGTCGTGTCGCCGGGGCGACGGCGGGCATCGGCTTGGCGGAGGCGCCGGATTCGTGTATAAGTCCATTTCCGGCGAAAGCCTTTCCCACAGCGCTTGACTCTGCGCTGGCGGACGCATATGTCGCGCATCTTCCGAAACACCGGTGTCCGGCGGCGTGCTTGTGCGCTCGTCGTGCCGCCGCATTTCGGGATCAACGCTACGAGATGGGGTGCGAGCTGCCATGCGGCGCCCCGTGGAGCTGGGAGAACAAATTTCATGGCTCGTATTGCGGGTGTCAACATCCCGACCAACAAGCGCGTCGTCATCGCGCTTCAGTACATCCACGGCATTGGCGCGGCCAAGGCCAAGGAGATCACCGCCAAGCTGAACATCGCGGACGAGCGCCGCGTTCAGGACCTGTCGGACCAGGAAGTGCTGCAGATCCGCGAGGCGATCGACGCCGGCTACACCGTCGAGGGCGACCTTCGCCGCCAGACCGCGATGAACATCAAGCGCCTGATGGACCTGGCCTGCTATCGCGGCCTGCGTCACCGCAAGGGGCTTCCGGTTCGTGGCCAGCGCACGCACACCAATGCGCGCACCCGCAAGGGCAAGGCCAAGCCCATCGCCGGCAAGAAGAAGTAAGGGAGCGCTGAACAATGGCACGTGAACCGCAGCGCATCCGCCGTCGCGAGCGCAAGAACATCACCGCAGGCGTCGCCCATGTGAACGCCAGCTTCAACAACACGATGATCACCATCACCGACGCGCAGGGCAACGCCATCTCGTGGTCGTCGGCCGGCATGATGGGCTTCAAGGGCTCGCGCAAGTCGACCCCGTACGCCGCCCAGGTCGCCGCCGAGGACGCGGGCCGCAAGGCCGCCGAGCACGGCGTGCGCACCCTCGAGGTGGAAGTGAAGGGCCCGGGTTCGGGCCGCGAGAGCGCCCTTCGCGCGCTGCAGGCGGTCGGCTTCCAGATCACGTCGATCCGCGACGTGACTCCGATTCCGCACAACGGCGTCCGCCCGTCGAAGCGTCGTCGCGTCTGATCGTTCCTGCTTGTCGCCGCGGGCCCTGAGGCGGGCCCGCGGTCTTGCAGTAGTTACCTGGCGGGACGCGCCTCTAGTCCCGCCCAACATGAGGAAAGCCCGTGTCGGTCAACGCTAAGAACTGGCAGGAACTCAAGAAGCCCAACGGCCTCGAGAAGAAGCCCGGTGGCGATCCCAAGCGCAAGTCGACCTTCGTTGCCGAGCCGCTCGAGCGCGGTTTCGGCCTGACGCTCGGCAACGCGCTGCGCCGCGTGCTGCTCTCGTCGCTGCAGGGCGCCGCGGTCACTTCGATCAAGATCGAGAACGTCCTCCACGAGTTCAGCTCGCTGGCGGGCGTGCGCGAGGACGTGACGGACATCGTCCTCAACGTCAAGCAGATCGCGATCCGCATGCAGGGCGAAGGCCCGAAGCGCCTCCAGCTCTCGGCCACCGGCCCGGCTGAGGTAAAGGCCGGCGACATCGCCGTGTCGGGCGACATCGAGGTGATGAACCCCGATCTGGTCATCTGTCACCTGGACGATGGCGCGACGCTCAACATGGAGCTGACCGCCGACACCGGCAAGGGCTATGTCCCCGCCGCGTCGAACCGCCCGGCGGACGCCCCGATCGGCCTGATCCCGGTGGACGCGCTGTACAGCCCGGTCCGCCAGGTCTCGTACAAGGTCGAGAATACCCGCGTCGGCCAGGAGCTCGACTACGACAAGCTCACGCTGTCGATCGAGACCGACGGCACGATCACGCCGGAAGACGCGGTGGCCTATGCCGCGCGCATCCTTCAGGACCAGCTGGCGCTGTTCGTCCACTTCGACGATTCGGCGATCACCCGCTCGGCTCCGATCGGCATGGCGGCTCCGGCTGCCGGCGCCGCTGAGACCGGCTCGGGCGATGCATCGCAGATCAACCGCTACCTGCTGAAGAAGGTCGACGAGCTGGAGCTTTCGGTCCGCTCGGCCAACTGCCTCAAGAACGACAACATCATCTATATCGGCGATCTGGTCCAGAAGACCGAGGCCGAGATGCTGCGCACGCCGAACTTCGGCCGCAAGTCGCTCAACGACATCAAGGAAGTCCTGTCGTCGATGGGCCTTCGCCTCGGCATGGAAATCCCGGGCTGGCCGCCTGAGAACATCGAAGAGATGGCCAAGAAGCTCGAGCAGGAGATCATGGGCTGAGCCCAGGATCCGAAGCGAACAACCGAAAGGGCCGTCCCGTGAGGGGCGGCCCTTTTGCTTTGCGCCATTCCGGTGCATTTGTGCCGCTTGCCAAAGGATGGCGCTCGCCATAGCCTTGCCCGCGGGGGATATCGGGGGGCATTTCCGTGCATCGGCAGCTATTCTTGGCAAGCGCCGCGCTTGTGTGCGGCTTCTTGCCTGGCTGTGCCCTGGCGCAGGATGCGGCAGCGTCCGCACCGCAGCGGGCGGGTGTGGCGCAGGCTCCGCAGCCTTGCGTGCCGTCGCTGGTCATTCCGGCGTTCACGCCGGTCACCGTCGAACTGCTTGAGCCGCTCGGCAGCAAGACCAGCACGCCTGGCGCCACGTTTGCGCTCCGTCTTGCCGCGCCGATCATGGCCGATGGCGTGGAGCTGTTTCCGGCGGGGGCCAGCGGCGGGGGCGAGGTAATCCATGCCAAGAAGGCCGGGGGCAGCGGTGCCGGCGGCGAACTGGTGCTGGCCGCGCGTTTCCTCGAAGTCTGCGGGCGGCGGTTGCGGCTGCGCAGCATGCATGTGTCCCCGAACGGCAAGTCGAGGACCGGCACGGTCCATACGCTCAACACGGCCAGCGCAGCGGTTGCGCCGCCTATCGCCTTGATCTGCTTCATGATCAAAGGCGGCGAGGTCAACCTGCCGCAGGGCAGGCTCGCCGAGGCCAAGACCGCCGAGATCTTCACGCTCGCGCCGCCGGCATCCGTGCCGGCGCCTGCCGCGCAATCGGTTCAGTAAGCAAGAGAGGGGGAATATCATGTTCAACGGGTTAGGCATTGCGGCAGCGATGGCGCTGACTGCGGTTTCGGCGCCCGCTATCGCCGGCGACAAGGAAGACAGCGTGCCGATCGCCATCCCGGCACCGCCGGCCGGCAAGGGTCAGATCGTGTTCTATCGCCCCGGTGGCGCGGGCTTCGCAATTGGCTGCTCGGTCAACGAGAAGGGGCAGAAGGTCAGCTCGCTCGGCGCCGGCAAGTATTTCATCATGGTCACGGAGCCGGGGCGCCACGAGTTCAGCGTGAAGAGCGAGGCCAAGGACATGCTCGCTCTCGAGGTCGAGGCGGACGAGACGCAATATGCCGCCTGCAAGATCAAGATGGGCATCATGGTTGGTCGCCCCGACATCCGGCCGGCGACCGAGGCCGAGTTTCGCGGCCAGAAGAAGCTGAAGATGGTCAATGCCGATGACATGGGGCCGGGCGAGGGCGCGCTGCGCCCCGAGCAGGTCGCCGCGGCACTCGCCGGCGGTCCAGCGGCCGCGGCTCCGACGCCGAACGCGCCGGCCAAGCCGCAACAATAGCCTCGGGAAGGGCTGGCGGCGCCATTCCATCGGGAAATGGCGCCACCAGCCCGAGCGGGAGATCATGGGCCGAGCCTGGGATCCTCGCGAAGCAAACGAAACGGGCCGTCCCACGAGGGGCGGCCCCTTTGCTTTGCGCGGGGCGTGGGGCTGGCTTGCGCGCCATTTTCGGTTGTTCGGGGTGTTCGTGACAGAGCCCAAAGGCGGCTGGGGCGCTCGCCCGACCGCGCCGATGCGATGGACTGGGTGCTGATGCTGGCGCCGGCGGGTGTGCGGCGCGTGCGCATGACTTGACTTTCCCGCCCGAATCCGCTTTGGGCGCGCCTTCGCGAAATTCGCACAGGGTTTTGGGCGGTGGCCCCATTTTGCACCGCCTGGTCCGGGGTACCTGATACGGCCCCCGAACGAACTGAAGGAAGAAGACAATGCGTCACCGCGTCGGCGGCCGTAAGCTGCAGCGTACCTCGGCCCATCGCGCCGCCCTGTTCCGCAACATGAGCGCCGCGCTCATCAAGCACGAGCAGATCACCACCACCCTCGCCAAGGCCAAGGAGCTTCGCCCCTATGTGGAGAAGCTGATCACCCTCGCCAAGAAGGGTGGCCTGTCGAACCGTCGCCTGGCGCATGCCCGCCTGCTCGACGACACGCAGCTGGTGAAGCTGTTCGACGTCCTTGCAGCGCGCTATGCGGACCGCAACGGCGGCTATTGCCGCATCATCAAGACCGGCCCGCGCGCTTCGGACGCCTCGCCGATGGCGATCATCGAGTTCGTCGACCGCGACGTCTCGGCCAAGGGCCAGGATTCGGGCCCGGTGATGGCCGACGAGGATTTCGACGCCGTCGCCTGATCGGCCTCGATCTCGAGATAGGGAAGGGCGGTCGCACCACGGTGCGGCCGCCCTTTTTCTTGCGTCTTCGTCGAGCGCGATCGGTGCTCCGTCGAATATCCATCGCCCGCCGTCCGCGCCGAACCCATGGTCCGCCCGACGTGGTTCAGGAGGCTCGATGCGTAGGATGACTTGGCTCTTCTTGCTGCTTGCGGCGCTGGCGAGCCTTGGCGCGGGGCCGGCTGCGGCGCAGGACCGGCTCATGGCGGGCCTGGGCAACAATCCGGGCACGCCCGTCGGTACGCCGCTCAGCCTGCCGCCCGGCGTCAGGCTGTTGTCGGTCAAGGGCTTCGACAATCCTGCGGATTGCAAGGAAACGGAACTCGGCGTCGGCAGGGAGGAGCTCTGCCTGAGCTTCTGCACCGAGGAGGACCGCTCCTATGTGGTCCACATCCCCGCGGGCACGATGTTCAAGCATCTCGCCGGCGAGATTTTCGACCGGATGAAGCGAGAGGGCAGGAGCTTCCAGAACGTGATCATGGTCAGCGATCTGGATTTCTACATCAAGGACAGCTGGTGCGGCTATCTCACCCTGCCTCCCTCGGACCGGGAGGAGGCCAGAAGGAAGAAGGCACAGGCAGTGGCGCAGGACAAGCGCTTGCCTGCCGGCGCGGGCGGTTCCTCGGGCGGCCGCTTCCTGATCCGCGGCCTGTGCCTGAACGTCGAGATGGACGTGCCGGGCGAGGGTGCCGAGTATGAGCTGGGGCCGGTCACCAGCCATCCGAAGCTCCAGCAGGTGCTCAAGGCGATCAAGGGGAAGAAGATAGACGGCAAGCAGGCCGTGGACCTGATCCAGGACGCGATCTGGGACGTGACCGATTATCAGGACCTGAGGCCGGAGAGGCTGGCCAAGCTGCGCGCGCTGCCTCCGGCCTGAGGGGCGGGCACCGCGCGGCGCCGGAGTGAAATACTTCGTTTTGCCTACGCAACATTTCCTCTTCTCCTGCCCCGGGCCGCGACTCCCCATGTTCCCTGCATGGACAGGAACCGCCGCTCCAATTTTCCTGCGTGGCTTTCGGCCGCCATCGCGCTTGCG
The DNA here is from genome assembly GCA_012274505.1 of Galium porrigens var. tenue. Taxonomy (NCBI): domain Eukaryota; kingdom Viridiplantae; phylum Streptophyta; class Magnoliopsida; order Gentianales; family Rubiaceae; genus Galium; species Galium porrigens. The sequence goes on from JAAGWI010036369.1 coordinate 21,686, forward strand.
CCGGTTATCGCCGCCTTGATCTGGGCGGTTTCGGGGACTTCGATTCGCAGTTTCGCTTGAGCGCCGGCGCCGGTGCGCTAGCCTGGGGCAGTTCCCCATTCGGAGGCCCCATGCGCCGCGCCCTCATCCTGCCCCTGCTCCTCGCAACCCCTGCATTCGCCCAGACCCAGCCGGAGACCAAAGTGACCAAGCTCGCCTATCCCGATACCCGCCGCGTCGACGTGGCGGACGAACAGTTCGGGGTGAAGGTCGCCGATCCCTATCGCTGGCTCGAGAACGACGTGCGCAACGACCGGGAAGTCGCCGCCTGGGTCGAGGCCGAGAACAAGGTCACGAACGCCTATCTCGCTACGCTGCCCGGTCGCGACTGGTTCAAGGCGCGCATCAAGCAGCTGTTCGACTATGAGCGCTTCGGCGCGCCGCAGAAAAAGGGCGGCCGCTACTTCTACATGCACAATTCGGGGCTGCAGAACCAGGCGGTGCTGTTCGTCCGCGACAAGCTCGACGGCGAGGGCCGGGTGCTGATCGATCCGAACGGCTGGTCGAAGGACGGCGCGACCGCGCTCTCCGAATGGGCGCCCTCGGAGGACGGCAGGTATCTGCTCTATGCCATCCAGGACGGCGGCACCGACTGGCGCACCGCCAAGGTGCTCGACGTCGCCACCGGCAAGGAGACCGGCGACAGCGTCCACGGCATGAAGTTCACGCTGAGCGCGGTCTGGGCCAAGGACGGCAGCGGCTTCTATTATTCGCGCTATCCGGACGTCGCCGCCGATGCCAAATACCAGGCGCTCAACGAGAACCACAAGATCTACTTCCACAAGCTCGGCACGCCCGACAGCGCCGACACGCTGGTGTTCGAGACGCCCGACCATCCCAAGTGGAGCCACTACGCCCAGATCACCGATGACGGGCGCTGGATGGCGATCACCACCAGCGAGGGCACCGACGACCGCTACCAGATCACGCTGATCGACCTGAAGGATCCGGCGCGCACGCCGCGCGTGATCGTGCCGGGGCTGGAGAATAGCTGGAGCCTGGCCGGCAATGTCGGCACCAAATTCTACTGGGTAACCAACAAGGGCGCGCCGAAGCTCAAGATCGTGACCATGGACGTGGCGGCGGCGAACCCGGTCACCACCGATCTGGTCCCTGAGGACAAGGCGACGCTGGAAGGCGCCGCCATCGTCGGCGGCGCGCTGGTGGCGAGCTATCTGGTCGACGCCAAGACCGAAGTGCGCCGCTACACGCTCGACGGCGGCGCGATCGGCCCGGTCAAGCTGCCCGGCGTCGGCACCGCCTCGGGCTTTGGCGGCGAGCCTGACGACCCCGAGACCTTCTACGCCTATACCAGCTTCAACGAGCCGACGACCATCTATCGCTACGACATGGCGACCGGCACCAGCACGCCCTGGGCGCGTCCCAAGCTGCTGTTCAAGCCCGAGGACTATAAGGTCGAGCAGCGCTTCTTCACGTCGAAGGACGGGACGAAGGTGCCGATGTTCATTGTCCGCAAGAAGAGCGTGGCCGGTCCGGCGCCGACTCTGCTCTGGGGCTATGGCGGCTTCAACGTCTCCTATGGCCCGAGCTTCTCTTCCTCGCGCCTCGCCTGGCTGGAGCAGGGCGGCGTGTTCGTCCTTGCCAACATCCGCGGCGGCGGCGAATATGGCAAGGCGTGGCACGATGGCGGGCGCCTGGCGAACAAGCAGAACGTGTTCGACGATTTCATCGGCGCGGGCGAGTATCTGATCAAGGAAGGCATCACCGGCCGGAACCAGCTGGCGATCCAGGGCGGCTCGAACGGCGGGCTGCTGGTGGGCGCGGTGGTGAACCAGCGGCCGGACCTGTTCGCGGCGGCGCTGCCGGCGGTGGGCGTGATGGACATGCTGCGCTTCGACCGCTTCACGGCCGGGCGCTACTGGGTCGACGACTATGGCTATCCGTCGAAGGAAGCCGATTTCAAGACGCTCTATGCTTATTCGCCCTATCACAACATCAAGTCGGGCATAGCCTATCCGGCGATCCTGGCGACGACCGCGGACACCGACGACCGCGTCGTGCCCGGGCATACGTTCAAGTACACCGCGGCGATCCAGCATGCAGACATCGGCGACAAGCCCCACCTGGTACGCATCGAGACGCGCGCCGGGCACGGCTCGGGCAAGCCGACTGACAAGATCATCGAGGAAGCGGCGGACCTGTGGGCGTTCACGGCCAAGTGGACGGGTCTGGACGTGAAGAGCAAGTAAGGCGCTGGAGACGCCGTTCCTGTCGCAAGGGGACGGCGTCCGGCCGTAAATCGGTTCAGCCGCGCGTCAGGCAGGCGCGCATAGTTCTCGTTTCGCGAAAGTAACGGAGGGCGGCATGGAAGTTCTGAAGCTTGCGGGCGGCACGATTGCAGTAGCGGCGATGATGGGGCTGGCGATGCCGGCGGAGGCGCAGGACTGGCGCCCGTCGCGCGAGAGGCACAAGGACAAGTTCGATCTGGGCGACGCGATCGTCGGCGGCCTGGTGGTCGGCGGCCTGCTGGCGCTGGTCGCGAGCGGGAAGAAGAAGTCGCACGGCACGGAGCCGGCGGAGGAGCGGGTGCCGATCGATACCGGCCCGGTCGACGGCAGCCGCTACGGCGAGATGCCGCCGCCCGCCAGCGCGCCGATCGTCGAGACGCCGGCGCCCAATGCCGCGGAGTTCGACGGGCTATATGACGAGGACGCGGCCGCCGATCGCTGTGCATTGGAAGCGGAAAGCCTGGGCGAGCGTTATGCCCGCCTCGCGCAGGTCTCTACGGTCACCAGCACCGTCTGGAACGGCAAGAGCTGGGTGATCAAGGGGCGGTTGGACCTGGCCGACGGCTATCGCGACACCACTCGGGAAAGCCATGGCTTCCGCTGCGCCTTGCGTCGGGGCAGCAGCCCGATCGTGACGATCGAGGGGCTGCAAGCACTCTGAACTTTTGGGGGAGGGACCGGGATGCTGTCGCGCGCGATCCCGCGGTAGCGCTCAGCCACAAGGGCAGCTGGTTCCCGCTCGACAAGCAGACCTGGGTGGGCCTCGGCTGGATCGTCTCGCAACTGCCGGGGGCGGGCGCCAGCTGCGCTATTCGGGCGGCACCCGGGGCTTTGCCAGCGTGATGATGCTCTGGCCCGAGAAGCGGCCGGCGGTGATCCTGCTTGCCAACAAGGCCGGCGACACTGCGCAGGGCCGGCTTAGCGACATTTCCGGCCGGATCGTGGCGCTGCCGCCAGAATAATCGCGCGGCGGCCTTCCCCCCGGCGCCGGTTCTGGCTAAGCGCGCTGGGCATGGACCAGCATGCAGATTCCATCCTGATCGTCGATTTCGGTAGCCAGGTGACCCAGCTGATCGCGCGCCGCGTGCGCGAGGCCGGAGTTTACAGCGAGATCGCTCCCTTCACCACTGCCGCCGAGGCGTTCGCGCGGATGAAACCCAAGGGCATCATCCTGTCGGGCTCGCCCGCATCGGTGCTCGACGAGGGCAGCCCCCGCGTTCCGCCGGAGATATTCGACAGCGGGCTGCCGGTGCTCGGCATCTGCTATGGCCAGCAGGTGATGATGCACCAATTGGGCGGCACGGTGCAGTTGGGCGACAGCGGCGAGTTCGGCCGGGCCTTCATCGAGATCGACGATGGCTGCGTGCTGTTCGACGGCATGTGGCACGAGGGCGAGAACCACCAGGTCTGGATGAGCCATGGCGACAAGGTGACCAACCTCGCCCCCGGCTTCCGCCCGGTCGCGCACAGCGCCGGCGCGCCCTTCGCGGTGATCGCCGACGACGATCGCCGCTATTATGCGATGCAGTTCCACCCGGAAGTGGTCCACACCCCCGACGGCGCCAAGCTGCTCGCCAATTTCGTCCGCCATGTCTGCGGTCTGCAGGGCGACTGGACGATGGCCGAGTTCCGCCAGACCAAGATCGCGGAGATCCGGGCGCAGGTGGGCAGCGGCAAGGTGATCTGCGGCCTTTCCGGCGGAGTCGACAGCGCGGTGGCGGCGGTGCTGATCCACGAGGCGATCGGCGAGCAGCTGACCTGCGTGTTCGTCGATCACGGGCTGATGCGCTCGGGCGAGGCCGAGCAGGTCGTCGGCCTGTTCCGCAACCACTACAATATCCCGCTCGTCCATGTGGACGCGGAGACGCTGTTCCTGAGCGGCCTTGCCGGGGTCACCGATCCCGAGGCCAAGCGCAAGTTCATCGGCAAGACCTTCATCGACGTGTTCGAGGAAGAGGCGCGCAAGATCGGCGGCGCCGATTTCCTGGCGCAGGGCACGCTTTATCCGGACGTCATCGAAAGCGTGAGCTTCACCGGCGGCCCCTCGGTGACGATCAAGAGCCACCACAATGTCGGCGGGCTGCCCGAGCGGATGAACATGAAGCTCGTCGAGCCGCTGCGCGAGCTGTTCAAGGACGAGGTTCGTGCGCTGGGCCGCGAACTCGGGCTTCCCGAGCAGTTTGTCGGGCGCCATCCCTTTCCGGGGCCGGGCCTGGCGATCCGCATCCCGGGCGAAGTGAGCAAGGAGCGCTGCGACATCCTGCGCAAGGCGGACGCGATCTATCTGGAAGAGATCCGCAACGCCGGGCTCTACGATGCGATCTGGCAGGCCTTTGCGGTGCTGACGCCGGTGCGCACGGTCGGCGTGATGGGCGACGGGCGCACCTATGATTCGGTGCTGGCGCTGCGGGCGGTGACTTCGATCGACGGCATGACCGCCGAGGCGTTCGAGTTTCCGGGCGGCTTCCTCCCGCGCGTGGCGACGCGCATCGTCAACGAAGTGCGGGGCGTGAACCGCGTCGTGTACGACTATACCTCCAAGCCGCCCGGGACCATCGAGTGGGAGTGAGCCTCCACCTCCCGACGATGGGCCGCCGGAGCGAGCTGCAGGATTCGGTTCGGGCCGAGGCCGATCGAGAGGCCGACTGCTGAAGGTGCGTCGCGCCGCCCTCTATCCGGCGCGATCGGATTGGAGGCGCGCCAGGATCGCATTTGGGTCTTCGTCGAATGAAATTCCGCGAGGGGTCGGCCGCAGGAGTTGGCGCAGCGCATCCGTATAGCCGGGAACGCGAGCCGCGGTCATTTCGGTTGGAATCTGATGACGTGGCGAGGCTTCGCCGTCCGGCCACACGGACGCGAACTGCGGAAAGAAATAGAATCTACCCGACACGCCCTGCTCTGATTCGAAGGTAAAGCAGACACCCTCGATGGACGGAGATCTACAGGCGGTCGGCTCGTGCAGGCGGTTCACGAGAAACGGCATCCTATCGGTACTCGAAACAAACACGACATATGCGGCGGCAACCACAAGCGTATCGTGCGATGGTGTCGTCGATTCAGGCCGTGTGCCGTCGGTCTCTAGTTCGGGCCTGTCGATTGCCTTCCTTTTCCCGAACATTCGCGCCTCGCAAGTTGCTCCCAGGGCATGGCGAGAGATCCTAAGGCACGGGTGCAAAGAACCGGTAAAATCCCTGCGCCGCGGACGCCTGAGGTGATCAATGCCGCCCGCCGGCTGGGGATCGAGTTCCGCGAAGAAGTGCGGGATCATCGATAGGGAAGATGGATGGGTGCCCTGGGCACAAGCCGGCGATCGGCATCCCGGCGCCAGTGACAAGAGAGCCCGCGCAGTACCCTGCGCGGGCTCTCGGCCCCCCGGTGGGGCCAGGCGGCGTCCGGTGCGGATCGGGATTCCGGCCTTTCCGAACCGTGGCGCCGCTTGTCGGCTAGAAGCCGATCTTCACGCGAACCGATGCCCGGCCTTCGCGCGTGTTCTCGCCCGCCGAACCTTCCAGCGCGATGCCCAGGCGGACATTCCGGCTGGCCCGGGCATCGATGCCGACGCCCAGCGTGCCGAGCACCGGTGCCATCCGCACGCCCTCAATGCCGAAGCCGCCCGTGCCGCTCGGCGCGCCCGAGAAGCGCAGCGCGCCGACGGTATCGAGGTCGCCCGAATTGTAGCGGACGCCCATGCTGACCCAGGGCATGGCCACGCCCGCGCCGGTCTTCACCTTGGCGCCGAGGCGCAGCTCGGCACCGGCGGTGAACAGGTCGCGATTGGCCGAGGCCATCTGCAGGCCGAGGCCGCCGGCCGCACTCTCGGCAAAGCCGTCCTGCTGGTTGCGGACCTTGTTCGCGCTGCCGATCAGGGCGAGGCGCAGGCCATTGCCGAGCTCGGTGCGGAAGCCGCCGCTCACGCCCACCGAATAGCCGGTGGCGTGGATGTCGCCGGTGGCAAGCGCGGTGGTGGTGCCCAGCGCCAGCGTGCGCCGGCTGTTCAGGTCGCTCGAATACCAGCTGCCGGAAGCGGCGACGAACAGGCTGCCCGCATCATAGCTGAGATAGCCGCCCAGCTGGTACTGGTTCCCGCTCATCGTGGCGCTGCGGCTGTTCATGTCGGAGTCGATCTGCGCCACGCCGCCGGCGATGCCCGCGGTCAAGCCGCCGGTCCGGGTCTCGAGGCCCATGGCGACACCCGCCACGGTGTTGTCGACGCCGGCATGGACGCCGTCGCCGACCAGCTTCTGATAGCCGCCATAGACCTGGCCCCAGATGCCGCCATTGCCCGCTTCCCCGTCGCCGGCTCCCGGCAGGCTCGCGCCCGCCAGGCTGCTGGCGAAGCCGTTGCCCGCCGTGGCGGTCGTGCGGACATCGGCCAGGCTCGAGCCCGCGAAGCCGCCGCCGATCAGCGCATCGCTGCCGTCGCCGACGCGCTGGCGGAGCAGGTCGGTGAACTGGTTGTTCGCCGAGATCGTGGCGCTGGAGGCATTGGCGAGGATTTCCCCGCTCAGGCTCCGGAACGCCGCCACGCGCTGCTGCGTGTCGAGCGAGGTGATCGTGTTGAGCGTCGCCGACCATTGATCCGACGCATTGCCGGTGGTCGAGCTGCCGAGCGCGTTGGCGACGGCGAGCGTGTTGCGGTCGCCCGCCGCGATGCCGTCGTTGAACTCCATGTTCTTCTGGACCTGGAGGACCACGGCGTTGGCGAGCAGATCGTAGCGCAGGCGCCATTTCAGGTTCGGGTTGCTCGCCACCGTGGCGAACACGCTGCCATTGGCGAAGGTGCCGGTGAGGGTGTTCGCCTGGACGATCGTGTAGAGCTGGTTGAAGCGATAGTCGCTCGCCGCCGAAGTCAGCGCGTTGACCTGCACCGTGCCGCCCGTGAGCGTGGCGGCGCCGTTCACCTTGATGCTGTCCGACGCGAAGTTGAAGCCCGTCCCGCCGAAGTCGAACAGCAGCGTGCCGCCGCTGACGACCAGGCTGCCCACGGTGAAGTTGCCGATGGGGTTGATCGCGCCCGGCGCACCGGCGAGGCCGCCCGGCGAGAAGGTCCCCGAGGCGATCGTCAGCGGGCCTGCCAGCGTGCCGCCGCCGGTCAGCGTGCCGCCCTGGACGCGGATGCCGCCCTGAGTGGAGCCCGAGAAGGCGAGGGTGCCGGCCGAGACGTCGAAGCGCCCGGTGGTGGCGAAGGTGCCGGCCAGCGTCAGCGTGCCGATGCCCTGCTTGTCGATCGTGCCCGAGCCGGTGATCGCGCCGCCGAACGCCGTGTTCGCGGCGCTCGACAGGGTGAGGCGGCCGGTGCCCAGCGCAACCGTGCCCGAGCCGGCGAGGCTGGCTACCGTCTCGTTATAGCCGGCAAGATCGAAGGTCGCGCCCGAAGCCACGCCCAGCGTCGCGCTGTCTGCCAGGCGGTCGCTGGCGCCGAGGCGCAGCGTGCCCGCCTGGACAGTGACGTTGGTCGCCGCCGCGGTGCCGTTCAGCACCGAGGTGCCGCCCAGGTTGAACAGCGTGCCGTTGCCCAGATTGGCGTTCACCGTCGCGCCGGTCAGCTGGTACTGGCCAGCGGTGAGCGTGCCGGTGCCGGCCAGCGTGCCGGCGATGCCGGCCAGGCCCACCGTCTCGTTGAAATTGCCCAGGTTGAAGGTCGCGCCGGTGCCGACATTCAGCGTTGCCGTGTCGGCGATGCGGTTGGCGGCCCCCAGCGTCAGCGTGCCGGCCTGGACCGAGACGTCGCTGGCGGCGGTGCCGTTCAGCACCGAGGTGCCGCCCAGGTTGAACAGCGTGCCCGCACCCAGATTGGCGTTCACCGTCGCGCCGGTCAGCTGATACTGGCCCGCCGTGAGCGTGCCGGTGCCGGCGAGCGTGCCGCCCAGGCCGAGCGTGCCGATCGTGTCGCTGAATGCGCCGATGTCGAGCGTGGCACCCGAAGCGACCGCCACCGTGGCGGTGTCCGCCAGCCGGTTCGAGGCGCCGAGCGTCAGCGTGCCGCCATTGACCGCGACATTGCCTGCTGCGGTGCCGTTCAACTTGCTGGCGCCGGTCGAATAGACCGTCCCGGCCCCGAGATTGGCGTTCACCGTCGCACCGGCCAGGTCATATTCCGAGGCCGTCAGCGTGCCGGTGCCGGCCAGCGTGCCGGCGAGGCTCGCCAGTGCCACGGTCTCGTTGAAGCCCTGAAGGTCGAAGGTGGCGCCCTGCGCGACGCTCAAATTCGCCGTGTCGGCGATCCGCTCGCCGGCACCGAGGCGCAGCGTGCCGCCGGTGACTGCGACATTGGCCCCGACCACCATGCCGTTCAGCGTCGAGATGCCGCCGCTGTTGGTCACCGGACCCCCCAGATTGGCGTTCACCGTCGCGCCGGCGAGCTCGATGATCGAGGCGGTCAGGGTGCCGCTGCCGTTCAGCACGCCCTGCAGCTTTGCCTGGGACACGGTCATCCCGACATTGGCCAGGTTCAGCGTGCCGGCGGTGCCGACGAGCAGCGTCGATGCCGGGTTGAAGCTGGCGCCTGCCGCCAGCGTCAGGCCGCCCGAGCGGACTTCGGTGAGGCCGCCATAGCCCGCCGTGCCGCCGAAGGTGAAGTTCGCGCCGTCGATCAGCAGGTTGCCGGTGGTGCCGGTCAGCGTGCCGGTGAAGGTCGAGCCGCCGCTGGTCAGGCCGAGCGTGTTGGCGCCGAGGGCGACGATGCCGGTGCCCGACAGGCTGCCGATCGCTTCGGAGGCGGCGAGCCGCACCGTGCCGCCATTCACCGCGACCGAGGCGGTGTCGGCGATCGCATTGCCGCCGGCGAGCACCAGCGTGCCGTCGGTGATCGTCCAGGCGCCGATGCCGGTCGGCGTCGCGATCGTCCAGGTGCCGGTGCCCGACTTGGTCGCGCTCTCGATGTTGCGCACCGTGCCGAGCGTCGCCGAGCCGCTGCCGACCAGCGCCAGCGTGTCGTTGCCGGCGCCGCCGTCCAGCCAGCCGGTCAGCGTCGCGCCGGTGTCCAGCGTGATCAGGTCGGCGCCGTCGCTCCCTTCGTAATTGCCGTCCAGCTTGCCGAAGATGTTGATCGCGCGCGCGCCGTTGCCGGCCGAGGCGATCAGTCCGGTGGTGGTCGAGCCTGCATTCAGGTTGACCGTGACCAGGTCGCTGCCGGCCAGCAGCATCGCCAGGTTGCCGCCCGAGATCGTGCCGCCCGACTGGTTGGTCACCGTCGCGGCGCCGCCGGCATAGACACCCAGGCCGATGCCCGAGCCGGTGGTGCCGGCGGAGATCGCGCCGGCATTGGTGATGACGCCGCCGTTGGAGAGCGACGCGCCGGTGCCGGCATTGACGATGATCGCGCCGTTGTTGGTCACGGCCCCGTTCGTGCCGGAGATGAAGACGCCGTATCCGGCGCCGGTGATCGAGGCGCCGGCCTGGTTGGTCACGCTGGCATTGTCGCCCGTCAGGAACACCGCGATCGCGGCGGGGCCGCCCGTCGCGGTGATCGTGCCCGAACCGCTGTTGACGATCGTCGCGCCCGCGGTGGCGGCGCGGATGCCGTAGTTGGCGCCCGAGATCAGGCCGCTATTGGTCACCGACGCGCTGGTCCCGCTGTTGATGGCGACGGCGGTGTGGATGCCCTGGATCGTGCCGGCATTGTCGAGCGTGAAGTTGGCGCTGTTGATGTTGAGCGCATTGCCGACGCTGTTCTGGATGATGGCGTTGGCACTGTTGGTGACGCTGCCGTTCGCGCCGGCCATGTAGATGGTCGCCTGGCCGTTGCCGTTGTTGATCGTGCCGGCATTGGTGACCGTGCCGCCCTGCCAGAGCATCACGGCGCTCTGGGCGTTGCCAGTGATCGTGCCGCCGGCGAGGTTGTTCACCAGCACGCCGGCCACGCCGCCTTCGACCGCGCGGGCGCCGCTGATCGTGCCCGAATTGGTCACGCCCGCGCCGGCATTGTAGAGGTTGATGCTGTTCGCGGTGCCGGTGTTGAGCGTGCCGGTGATCGCGACGGTCGACGCGTCCTGCACGTTGATCGAGCCGGTGAAGGCGTTGTGCCCGGAGAAGGTGAGGGTGTTGCCCCCGGCCCACACATTGACATAGCCGCTGCCGCTCATGTCGGCCGCGAAGGTTCCGTTCGCCGCCTGAACGAACGCCAGGTTGCCGCCGTTGAAGTTCAGCGTGCTGCCCGAGATGCTGTCGGTGGTGCCGATCAGCCAGCCGCCGCCGATCTCGGTGTTGCCGGTCCAGCTGTTGGTGCCGGTGAGCGTCAGGCTGCCCGAACCGATCTTGTGGAAATTGCCGCTGCCGGTGATGTTCGCGACGACGATGCTGTTGCCTGCTTCGTCATAGACCAGCTCGCCATTGTTGACGATCGCCGAGCCCGAGATGGCGGCGGCGCTGCCCTGCAGCGTGGCGCCGTGGTTGATCGTGGTGGTGCCGGTCCAGCTGTTGCCGGCGTTGGTGAGGATCACCGTGCCCGTGCCGCCGAACACCAGATCCTGGTTCGGATCGACGCCCGCGCCGGTGCCGGTGGTGATCGCGCCGGTGAGCGTGGCGATCACGCCCGCATCGGTGTTCAGCGTCGAGGGGTTCGCCGAGGACGGAGCGGCCACTTCGAGGCTGATGTTGTTGGCATAGGTGCCGGTGGCGCCGAAGGTTGCGGTCGGGTCGATCATGTGGATCGTGCCCGAGCCGAACGCGCCTGCGGTCGCCGCGCGGATCGCGCCGCCATTGACGTTGATGTCGCCGGTCAGGTCGCTGGTGCCGTCGAAGGTGATCGTGCCCGAGGGCACGCCGCCCAGGCCGGCATAGATCGCCTGGCCGGGATTGTTGCTCGGCCCGGTCAGCGTCATGTCGCCCGAGATCAGGCCGAGGCTCTCGAAGCCGATGAAGTTGGCGAGGCTGACATTGTAGCTGGTGCCCACGCCGAAATCGGCGAACAGGCTGTCATGGCCACCACCGCCATCGACCACGCCGTCGATGATGCCGCCGAAATAGATGAACGTGTCGTCGCCACTGCCCAGCGTCACATTGTTGATGTGCGCGCCCGAGCGGAAGGTCACCGTGTTGGCGCCGGTGCTCGCCGAGGCGTCATAATCGCCATAGACCGTGCCCGAGAGGTCGATGTTGCGGGCGCCGCCGCCGGTAGAGACGATGCTGCCGTACATGTACGAGCCGATCTCGTTGGTCAGGTTGACCGTGCCGTCGCCGGTGAGCAGCACCGCGCCCTGGCCGCCCTCCATCGAGCCGCTCATATGGTTGACGATCGTCGAGGTGGTGCCGGCCGCCGCGTCGAGCAAGAGGCCGTAGCCGCTATAGCCGATCATGCTGCTCGACTTCTCGATCGCCGCCGCGTCGCCGATGATGGCCACGCCGTTGGCGCCGCCGGCGATGATGCCGCTGTTGGTCACGGATCCGCCCGCCGTGAAGCGGACGCCGTCGCCCGTGCTGTAGTTCTGGTTGACCTGCCAGAACTGGGTGACGTTGTTCCCCGCGTCGCCGACGGCGATGATGTTGGTGTTGACCAGCGTCTGCGACACGTCGCCGCCGACCACGCCGTCGACCTTGCCGAGGATGATGCCGGCATTGGACAGGGTGGTGCCGCCAGCCTGCATCACGACGCCGGTGCCATCGGCCGCGATCAGGCCGGCGGCCTGGTTGTGGATGGTGCCGCCATCCGTCGTCACGCCCGCATAGCTCGTGCCGTGCGAGCGGATCATGCCGCCATTGGTCACGCTGGTGTCGGCCGTCGCGACCACGCCGTTGCCGGCATTGCCGATCAGCGCCCCGCCATTGATGATGGTGATGCTGGTGCCGCCATCGGCCAGCGTCACGCCGGTGCCGGTGACGTCCACCTTGGCGTTGGCGCCGAGCGTCAAGGCGCCGCCATTGACCGTCCAGCCGCCGCCGGCGCCCTGGATGCCGGCCAGCGTCAGCGCGCCGCCATTCTGGTTGTAGGTCTCGAACCCGGAAAGCGTGGCGACGTTGAGCGTCGTCGAGCCGGCGCCGAGATTGGCGTTGAACACGTCGTGACCCGCGCCGCCGTTGATGCTGGTGAAGCTGCCGCCGTTCCAGTTGAGGGTGTCGCCGCCGTCGCCGAGCTGGATCGCGCCCGTCGTGGTCGAGCCGGCGTTCAGCGTCACTATGTTGTTGCCGGTGCCGGTCAGATAGATCGCGTGGCTGCCGCCGCTGATCAGGCCCGAATTGACGATCGTCATCGGCCCGTCGGCGGTGATGCCGTAATTGCCGCCGACGATCGAGCCGGTGGCGTCGTTGGTCACGCTGCCGCCGCTCATGGCGATGGCGTTGCCGCCGGCATTCACCGTGAAGCTGCCCGTGGTGCCGCCCGAGAGCGTGCCCGATCCGATGAAGCCGGCATTGGTGATCGTGCCGGTGTCGTCGGACTGGATGCCCCAGCTCTGGCCGACGATCGTGCCGCCGGCCCGGTTGGTCAGCGTGGGATCGCCGTTCAGGATGAAGACGCCGCTGCTGATGGCCGCGGTGCCGACCAGGGTGCCGGCATTGTCGATCGCGATGCCGTCGGCGCTGTCGACGCGCACGCCGCCGCGGCTGCCGCCGATCACGCCGCCCGCCTGGTTGGTGATGGTCGTGTTCCAGGAATCGGCGGTGGCGTAGACGCCGAAGCCGAAGTTCGCGTCGCTGCCCCCGGTGATCGTGCCTGAGTTGGCGATCACATTGTCGCCGCCGTTGAGCTGGACGGCGGCGCCGCCCGCGGCGGTGATCGTGCCGCTATTGGTGAGCGTCAGCGTCTGCGTGGCGTCGACGGCGGCGGTGAACAGGGCGGTCGATGCGTTGGAGATCGTGCCGGCGTTGACGAGCGTCAGCGTGTCGCTCGCCGAGATCGTGTACATGCCACCGGTGCCGGCCTGGCGGATGATGCCGCCCAGATTGTTGGTGATGGTCGAGCCGGTGCCGGCGCGGATCCCATAGCCGGCCGCGCCGCTCAGCGTCTCGATCGTGCCGCTATTGTCGATCGTGATGGTGCCGTTGGCGCTGATCCCGGAAGTGGCGCCGCGGATCACGGCGCCGTTCTGGTTGACGAGCTGGAGGCCGTTGCCGCTGGCGCTGATGCCGACATTGCCGGTGATGAGGCCGTTCGCCTGGTTGGTGATCGCGCTGCCGGCGGCGTTGAGGGCGATCACGCCGGCGCCGGTGCCGGTGGTCAGCGTGCCGCTGGTGCCGCCCGAGAGCGTGCCGCTCGCGATCGTGCCGCCGATGGTGAGGTTGCGGCTGCCAAAGGCGGAGACGCCGCTGGTGCGGCCGACGATCCAGCCGCCATTGGTGATCGTGAGCAGCTTCGAGCTGTTGCTGTTGCCGACGCCGGCGCCGGCGCCGCCGCTGCCCTGACCGACAATATATCCGCCGGCATAGTTGTTGACGGTCAGCGCGCCGGAGCCCGCCTGGTTATCAATGCCGTTCTTGATGGCGCTGCTGATCGTGCCGTAATTGTTGACGGTCAGCAGGCCGGTGGCGATCACGCCGCCGCTGCCCAGATGGCTGATGCCGGCATTCTGGCCGCTGATCGTCGCCAGGCTGTTGCCCGCATCGCCATTGTTGACGGTGGTCGTGCCGCTGGTCGCGCCGACGCCGACCGCCGCGCCCCAGTTGTTGTCGTAGATCGTGCCGCCGTTGGTGATCGTGCCCAGATTGGCGAGGGTGCCGTTCGAGCCGTTCATCCGGACGCCCAGATAGTCGCCGCCGGCGACGGTGCCGCCCGAGCCGACGCGGAAGGTGCTGCCCATGCCGGTATAGACGACGCCGCTGCCGGTCGCGCCGCTGCGCGAGCCGGTGAGCGTGACCACGCCGTTGGTGGTCGAATTGACGGTGAACGCGCCGGTGTTGGTGAAGGCGCCGCTCAGCGTCGCGGTGCCGAGCGCGGTGACCGCGCCCGCGCCGCTGGCGGAGGTGGCGAAGGTGTAGCCGTCGCCGCGGTTGAAGGTCAGGGTGGCGTTCGCATTGGCGACGACATTGCCGGCGAGCTGGCCGCCAGCGCCCAGGACCAGGTTGGCGCCGGAGCCGCTCAGCGTCGTGCCGCCGGTGAAGGTGTTGGCGCCGGTCAGCGTTATCACGGCCCCGCCCGCGGTCACCACCAGCGCGCCGGTGCCCGAGATGGCCTGCGCGATCGTGCCGGAGGTCCCCTGCGAATAGGTCAGCGTGCCGTTGTCGACGATGCTGCCGCCCGAGATCGAGTTGGTGCTGCCCTGCAGCGTCACGCCCGAATTGATCGTCGTGATGCCGGTCCAGCTGTTGGTGCCGGTAAGGTTGAACACGCTGTTGGCGAGGCCGGCGAAGGTCAGGGCCTGGGAGGAGGCGATCGCCTGGCCGCCGATATTGGTGCCGCTGCCCGAGGTGATGTTGCCTGAAAGGGTGGCATTGCCGCCGAAGAGGTTCTCGAACACGCTTGCCTGGCCGTTCAGCGGCGTGCCGACGTCGAGCAGGATGTTGTTGGCATAGACGCTGGCGAAGGCGAGCTGCAGGTTGCCGGCGAGCATGTGGACCGTCGCGCCGCTTATCGCGCCGCCGCCATTGGCCTGGACGTTCGCGCCGTTCACATAGAGTGAACCGATGCCGCTGGTGCCCGAGAGGATCAGCGTGCCCGAGGGGCCGCCATTGCCGGCGATGACGGAGATGCCGGGCGCGGTCGCGGTGCCGTTGATCGTCCAAGTGCCGCTGTCGAGCTTGCTGATCGTCTCCACGCCCGTCGCGTTGGCGAGCGAGAAGGTTCCCGCCTGCGCGCCCGTGCCGGTGCCGCGCAGCTGGATCGTGTCGTTGCCGCCGCCCAGGTCGATCGCGCCATAGATGGCCGTGGTCAGCGCGCCGGCATTGCGCAGCGTGATGCCGCTGGTGCCGTCGGTGATCGCCGCGTCGCTGGCGCTGCCGCCATTGTAGATCGCCAGCGTGTCGTTGCCGCTGCCGCTGATGACCTTGCCGATGGACGAGCCGGCGAACAGGTTGATGGTGGCGGCGGTGTTGCCATTGATCACGCCGATGCCCGCCGTGCTGGTGGCCGCGCCGTAATTGTTGAAGGTGCCGCCCGCGTTGAGCTGGACGGCGGCGCCGGTGGTGGCATCGTTGCCGCCGATGAGCGCGCCGCCGGTCGCGTTGGTGATGGTGCCGCCTGCGCCGGCATGGATGGCGGCGCCGGAGCCCTGGGCGATCGAGCCGCTGTTGACGATGGTCGCGACGCCGCCGGCATTGACTGCGTCGTTGCTGAGCAAGCCGGTGCCGAAGCCGTTGATCGTGCCGGTATTGTAGAGCGTGAGCGCGCCGGTGGTGAGGATGCCGCCCGAGGCGCCTTCGATCGCGCCCGAATTGGTGACATAGGCGCTGCCGCTGCGGATCGCGGTGGCAATGCCGCCCGCGACATAGTTGTTGGTGCCGTCGAGCGTGCCGGTGGCGATCGTGCCGCTGTTGCTGACCGTCAGCAGGCCGGTGCCGCCATTGTAGATGGCGGCGATGCCGGCGCCGACGATCTGGCCGCCGGATGCGTTGGTGATGCCGGCGACGCCGCTGTTGATCAGGATGCCGGCGCCTTCGCCAGTCGCGCCATAGATGCGGCCGGTGCCGTAGTTGGTGATGGTGGAGCCGCCGTTGATCTCCATGCCGGCGAAGCGGTCGCCGCGGATCAGGCCGTAGTTGCTGGCGAAGATGCCGTTGTTGGCGCGCACGCCGTCCCAGCGGCCGATGATGCTGGCGCCGGCGTTGTTGGTGACCGTCAGCTGGTTGCTGATCCCGAGCACGCCATTGCCCTGGGTGGCGATCGAGCCGCCCGCCGCATAGGTGATCGTGCCGCCGTTGGTGATCGTGCCGCTGCCGATCGCGATGCCCGACGACATGCCGGTGCCGGCGGTGATCGTGCCGGCGTTCGAGATGTTGTTGCCGATCGCGGTCGAATAGATGACGTCGCCGGTCGCGCTCAGTTGCGCTCCGGACAGGACGAACATCTGGTCGGCGGTGAGCAGGGTGACGGCGTTGCCGGCGATGTTGGTCAGTGCGCCGTTGACGGTCAGCTCGGTCGCGTTGCCGCCCGCCACGGCCCAGCCCGCGCCGCCGTCGCGGCTGCCGGTGAGCGTAAGTCGGCCGCTGAGCAGCGTGAAGGCGTCGAAATTGATGATGTTGGCAAAGTCGGTGGCGAGGTTGAGCGTCTTGACCGTCGACGCGCCGACATCCACCTGGAAGGTATCGGCACCGGTGCCGCCGTCGATCGTGCCGGTGAAGGCGCCGCCGCCCCAGGTGAAGACGTCGTTGCCCGAGCCGAGCGTGACGTTGTGCGCCGAGCCGGTTGCGGCGAGCGTGAAGTTCTGCGTGCCGCTGGCGCCGCTGGCGTCATAGTCGCCGTTCAGGTTGCCGGCGAGATTGGTGGTGGTCGCGCCCGTGCCGCTCACCTTGACCAGGCCGGTCGTGGTCGAGCCGGCATTGAGGTTGAGCGTCGAAGCAGTGACGGCGTCGAGCCGGATCGCGCCGGCGGCGCCGCCGGTGATCGTCGCGTTGTTGCTGACCGTCTGGCCGGTCGAGAAGGTGCTGCTGTTGAAGCGGATGGCCCAGCCATTGGTGGCGTTGGAACCGCCGGCGATGGTGCCGCCGGTGTTGTTGGTGATCGTGCCGCCGCGACCGGTGTCGATCGCGACATTGTTGGCGGCCGAGATCGTGCCGGCGTTGGTGACGGTCGCGCCTCCCAGGGCGCTGATCGCGAACGAGCCGCCGGTGATCGTCCCGCTATTGGTCACGTCGATGAGCGAGGGCGCCTGCGCGTTGCCGATGGCGGTCGAGCCGGCGCCGGGCGCGCTGATCGTGCCGTTGTTGACCACCGTCACATTGCGTCCGGCGCGGATCGTGCTGGTCGACTGGCCGGTGACCGTCACGGCCGGCGCGACGTTCACGATCAGGTCGGTGTTCGTATAGCTCGAACCGATCGTGTAGAAACCGGTGCCTCCCGAGACATTCGCGTTGACGTTGACGGTGTTGGTGCCGCCGACGACGCCCGTGCTGGTGAAGTCGACCGCCGCGGTGGTCGGGCGCGTCGTGTCGCCGATCGCGGCACCGATCGTAACCGTGGTGCTCTGGCCCGCCAGCGCGGCATTCACCTGGATGCCGTACTTGCCGCCGTTGATCGTGCCGCCGCTGGTGGTGGTCACGCTGGTGGTGGCATTGTTCGACGTGGCGCTGATGCCGGTGCCGGTGCCGCTGGTGGTGATCGCCGATCCCGAGGCGATCGTCACCGCGCCGCCGTTGCTGGTCGCCGATGCCCGGATGCCCGTGCCGCCGGCGAGCGTGCTGATCGAGCCGCCCGTGGTGGTGACGTTGGCGCCGGTGGTGGACAGGGCATTGATGCCGGTGACGAAGCCGGAGATGGTCGGCGCCTTCAGCGACAGGTTCACCGACGAGGAATTGGAGCTGGCATAGATGCCGGTGTCGCCGGCGATGCCGGTGACGTTGCGCAGCGAGCTCACCGTGCCGAAATCGACGACGTTGATGAAACCGGTGGCGATCAGATAGGCGCCGAAGGTCGCGGCCAGATCGGTGGTCGAGGCAGTGTCGAACTGGCCGATCGCCCAGGTGACGTTGCCGTTCGCGGCCTGCAGCGAAAGCGCCGCGCCGTTCTGGTCGCTCCGCAGCGCGTTCGCGCCCGCGGTGAAGAGGACCGCGCTCTGGCCGCCGGCGGCGATCTGCTTGTAGGCGATGCCGTTGGGGTCGCCGGTGATGTTGTTGATCGTGACTCCGGACATGGTGATGCCGGCATTGTCGGTGTTGGTCACCTGCACGCCGCCATTGGTCGCCGTCGCGTCCGTATAGGAGCCCGTGCCCGAAATCGTGCCGCCGCCAGCGGGGTTGATCGACTGGGCCATTGCCGGTGTGGCGAGGGTGATCCCGATCAGCGCGGTCGAGCCGAGCAGTGCCTTGCGCAGCAGCGCCTCACGGCGCGCGCGTGCAGAAACAGCCTTGGACGCACGCGTACCATTGCCACGATCGATCATTCTGAAAGCCCCCGAAATCAGATGACCGTGCGCCCGCGACTCATCGGGCACACGGCAGACAGGGGGGAATCCCTAGTACCAAATGGGGGTTTGGCCGTTGAACGCGCGTCTCACCGAATTGGACCGATGTCGCATCGGAGGACGGCTCCCGCTTTGGGACATCAACGGCTTAGGATGCTCCGCGCACGGCACTCGCTGGGCGTCTCGTCGAAGCGTGCCCTGAACAACCGGCTCAGATGCGCAGCGTCGCTGAAGCCGAGCCGCTCGGCAATGTCGCCGATCCGCTCGACATTGTCGGGATTGAGCAGCGCCTGGCGTGCCGCTTCCAGCCGCATGTCGCGGATATGGGCCTGCACGCCGCCACCGGCCTCGAACAGGCGGTGCAGCGTGCTGCGCGAAACGCCCAGCTTGCGGCACAGATTGGCGACGGTGAGTGTCGGCGAGCCGAGATGCGCCTGCACTTCCTTGCGCGCGCGCAGCATCAGCGTGGCGGGATCCTCGCGGAAGCCATGCGCCTCGGTCCGGCTGGCGCCCTTCAGCGTCAGCACCAGCATGTCGAGCATCGACCTGCCCAAGCGCGGCGCATCCTCCTCGGCGAAGCGTGGCAGGGCTTCGCGCACCTGGAACATGTGCGAAGTCAGCATCGCGCTTTCGGCCGGAGTCAGCACCAGGCCGTGCAGGCTCGCGATATCGAGCCCGACTTCGATCGCCAGCTGGCGTGGTACGGAGAAACCGATGCTGCGTCCGCCAGCGGAATCGTGGAGCGAAGTCTGGCTATGATCGACGAGCACCGCGGAGCCCGGCATCTGCACCCAATCATTCCTGCCCGCGATGCCGGCTGCCTTGCCGTCCAGGGTGACGGCGACTGCAATCGTGTCCTGGCCCATGTCGACGAGCCGCTTGTCGCGCTTCCAGCGCTGCGACGCGATGTCGGTGTACATGAAACCGATCTCGCCCAGGCGCACGAGTTCGCTCGATACGCGGAAGGCCTCGAGCGGCTCGATGCTGAAGAGCGGACCGACATTCGGCCAGTGGCTCTGCCAGGCGTCGAAGCGGTCGCTGGGGGCCACATCAGCGGTCGTGTAACGGTGCACGCGAACGGTTTGCGACGCCAAACCACACTCCCGAGTTCTTTGTTTCCGAGGTTTCTATTCGATTTCCAGCATTTAAGCGGATCGCATTATAGATGGAAACATTCCTATGCACGCAGATTCTCGTGCATGTGTCTTGAACCGGCGCGAATGTTGCGAAGATTTAATATTTGCCGGCAACGGCGGCGGCGCGATTTCGCTCCGCCCACCCGGGCCGAAGCCTGGCCCGGAGATTGGCATCGGTCCCACCGTGCCCGAGCGATCCACCGCACGGATGAATCCATTTCGGGTGTAGTTGTGATGCAAAATGAATTTTCTGTAATGAAAATAAAATAATGCAGAGTTACATATGACAAGTAAATTCTGAACTTATATTGTAGGCACGAGTGATAATTGACGATGAATCTAAAATGAAACTCCTCACCTATCAATATAATGTTCCCGAACATCGCGATGTATTGATTTAATTCTGGGGAGATTTTTATGATATTGGAAAATTTTCGACTGCTTACCAGCGAAGAGATCGATCTCGTGAGTGGCGGATTGCGTAGCGAGGAGATTGTCTATTATTACGACGAGAAGACGGGCGAGCTATGGAAGGAGCGCTATGATTCCCAATCCGGCAACTGGCTTGGTGAGACGCTTATCAGCGGCGGCGACAATCCCACAAACTATTGGGAAATTGGATTCTCGCTAGGTATCGGGTTCGGCCTTTACGGCACCGACCAGGGCATGGGCATTTCATGGAATGGCGGCATCGGCATCTATGGGCAGATCGGCACAGCAGACAATGCCGGAGAAGCTGCGGCGGCCGTCGGGCAGGATCATGTTGTCATCGGTATCGACACGCCATCGGTTCCGACTCATCTCGAGATCGATCCCGATGGTCGCGTCAAGATCCCGGCGCTGGGCGGGGGAATCGGCATCTACGCTACCGACTCCGATCCGATGTCGAGATATCACAAGTAGCGGTCGATAGAATCGCGCATTCGAGTATGGAACTCCTCGTCGCCTTGTCGCTCTTCGGGGGACTGGCCGGCAGCCTGGCCGGCCAGTCTCTCAACCCGGAAACAATTGTCCGATATGATGGCCCGATTACGAAGGCGGGGGCCAAGCGGCTTCTGCCATTGCTGAGCCAGCCGCAGGTCGGCGCATTGAAGATCAGAAGCTTCGGCGGAAATGAGGAGGCGGCCATTGCCGTGGCGGCCGTCGTCAAGTCGCGCCAGCTTCGCGTGATCGTCAACGGTGCCTGCCTGTCGGCTTGCGCGCAGTATATATTGCTGTCGGCCAAGTCCGTTCAGGTCAGTCCGGGAAGCATCGTGGGCTTCCATATGAGCTCCTATGCCCTGCACCAGATGGCGACCCGGTTTCGAGAGCGCGATCCCATATATGGGGGACTAGCGGAAAAGACCGGTAATGTCAGTGGATTGACTAAGCGTCTGTTCCTTGGTTCGAACAAGCTCTCCTTCCTGGAGAAGACATTCTGGTCGCTGGGCCCGATCTGCCTGGACCTTGGGAGCATCGGCAATATCGAAAGCCCGGGGCGGGTGAAGTTCGCCACCGCCCTCATGCTGCCCGATGCACCCACCCTGCGCGGCCTGGGGATAGATCCGCCACCGGATTGGCCGAGGACCGTGGTCGAGGCGAGATCCTATATTCGCCCCTGGCTGCAAGCCGATGTCCCGTTCACATTCGGCCTGGTCGACAAGGTGCACAGAGCCGTTCCAGCCTGTTCCATCCAACATTGAGCGAGGAAGCCGATGCCGGAATTTCTATTGCAGCTGGGCCTGGCCGCACTCGGCACTCTCTTTGTCGCGGGGCTGTCCAGCGGTCTGATATCCCTGCTGAATAACGCGTTGCCCGCGCGTTTTGGCGGCTTTTGCGTCGCGCTGGGCTGGGTGCTTTCACGCTATTCCTATACGGGAAAATGGGATCGCGACCTTGCGCTGGGGCTGGCCTCCATCACGGGAGGCGCCTTGGGCCTGCTCGTCTTCTGGATGTTGCTGCTTCGCAGGCGGTGAGCAAGCGACTAGCGCTTGCGCCGAAGCGCGGGCCGAACCGTTTCGTATCGAGCCGCCGGAGCAGGGCGTTTCCCCGAGGGCATGGATTTCCCGCCTCGACCCGCCGGCTTGATCCGCTGGCGATGCCGCCTGTCCAAATGCCCTGAACTTCCGCGCTTGGGAGCCGCCCTACAGCGCCACGCCGAGCCCGCGCCCGATCGCTCGCACCCGGCCGATCAGCGGCGAGATCAGCCGGTCCGGATCGTTGGCGGGCAGGCTCACGCTTTCGGGCAATACGCCCATCGCCTCGCGCAGCGTCACCGCGCCCTGGCGGAGCGCGGGGCGGGCGACCAGCCACCAGAGGCGGGCATGCTCGCCATCCACTTCGATCCGCTCCTGCGGCGTGAGCGGGGTGCGCGCGACATGATCGGCGTGGAGCGTGGCGAGGATGCGCGAGAGCCGGCTCAGCGTGCCGAGATCGGGCACCGGCTCGCGCGCCATGAAATAGCGCACCACGAGCTCGGCATTGGTCTGCACCGCGCCGGCCTCGAACACGCCGGTATAGCGTCCGGCAAGGACGCGCGCGGCGCTGGCCGCCATCATCTCGGCATAGCGTTTCGAGGCGCCGCCGGGGTGGCAGCGATAGAGAAGCAAAGCCTCGTCGAGCCGCGCGATCTGCCCGAAGCGGCCGAGCCGGTGGTAGAGGTCGAAATCCTCGGCGTAGCGGACCTGGGCGCGCTCGAACGGGTCGAGCAGCCGCGCGGCGTCGGCGCGGAACATGACGGTGGACCAGACCAGCGGGTTCTGGGTGAGGAGCAGCCAGTCGATGGTCGCCGGCGTGAGCGGGCGGTCGCCGGGCCAGGAGGTGAGGCGCCCCTCCTCGAGCAGTTCGGCGGCGGTGGCGACGAGGACGGTGCCCGGATTGGCGTCAAGATGCGCGACCTGCGCCGCGAAGCGGCCGGGCTTGCACAGATCATCCTGGTCGAGCCCGGCAATGTAGCGCCCGCGCGCCGCGGCAAAGGCCTGGTTGCGGGCCAGGACGGGACCGCCATTGACTTCGGCATGGAGGATGGTGATCCGCGGATCGGCGAAAGTGGCGAGCAGGGCGCGAGTGTCGTCGGTGGAGCAATCATCGACGATCACCAGCTCCCAGTCGGTGAAATCCTGCGCGAGCACGGAATCGATCGTCGCACCGATCCAGTCCGCGCCATTATAGGCGGGCATGATGACGCTGATGGCCGGAGCGGGTCCTGGGGCGGCGGGACGGCTCATGCGGCGAGGCTCACGGCCTGGCCGAGCAACTGGTCGACGATCAGCTGGCCGACATCGTTCTGCCATTGCCACAGGCCGTTGGCCTTGCCCTTGAAGCTCTTCTCGCCGCCCAGCCGGCCCTCGGGGACGAAGCCGGCGGCAAGGCCGATGCCATAGGCGCCGGGGATCGCTGCGCTGTCCGCATCGGTGACGCGGCACAGCTGATCGGCAAGGCGTGGGCGGCCCGGCGCATGGGCGGCAAGGGCGATGCGCTGGCCCGCCGCGTCGAGCAAGGGCAGGGCGTGCGGGCGATAGCCGAGCGCGGCGACGATCACATCGGCCTCGGCGAGGATACGGGCGGTCTCGGCATCCGG
This sequence comes from Galium porrigens var. tenue, assembly GCA_012274505.1. Taxonomy (NCBI): domain Eukaryota; kingdom Viridiplantae; phylum Streptophyta; class Magnoliopsida; order Gentianales; family Rubiaceae; genus Galium; species Galium porrigens. The sequence continues at coordinate 44,655 of JAAGWI010036369.1, forward strand.
GCCGGCGAGCCGGTGGAGCCGGACGCGCGGATCGGGGGTGCGGCCGCCGATGCGGAGCATGCGCAGCACCAGTTCGCGCGCTTCGAGCCGGAAGCCGGCAAGGCGATAGACGAAGCCCGAGAGCGGGCAGATGTCGTCGGGGCCGAAATCGGTGAAGCCGTCGGCATGGGCGGCTTCGGCATCGGGGTACCAGGGGCGCAGCGCCTCGCGGTGGAGCAGGCTGAGGCTCTCGGCACCGAACGGGATGTCGGACTTGAGCAGGAGCACGGCGGAGGCGATGGCCGAAGTGGAGGCCCCGATGATCGCGATGCGCGGGGCGCGACTATGGGCGATGCGGGCGCGCAGCCGCTCCATTCCGCCGGTGCGCAGCATGTCGTCGCACAGCATCAGCCGCTCGCCGGCCTGCGCGCCGAGCTGCGCTCCGGCGACGGCGGCGGCGGCGATGTCGCTGGCCGATTGATAGCCACCGGTGGCCAGCACGATGTTCTGCGAGAGCAGCGTGCGCTCGGTACCGGTGGCGAGATCGCAGATGCGGGTCTGCCACAGGCCGGCGGCGGTACGGCGGCTGTCGAGCACTTCATGGCCGGTGTGGACGCTGCCGCCGCTCTCCGTCACGATTGCGCCGACGCGCTGGCCCATCGCCTCGAGGAAGGGGCCGGTGCGGTGAAGCGGAACGCCGAGCTTGCCGACATAGCGGGCGATCTCGCGTGCCGCGGGGTGATCCATCAGCGCGGCGATGCCCGGTTCGGGATTGTCCTTCACCGCGCTGAGGAAAGTCTCGGCCGTGCTGTCCGAGGTGATGGCGTAGCTGGGCAATTCGCCGGCGCCCAGGCTTGGTCCCCGCTCGACCAAGGCGAGGTCGGCGCCGAGCGCGCGCAGCTTGCCCTTCTTGCTGGCGGAGAGGAGGAAGGCGATGCCGGCCGGTCCGCCGCCGATCAGGACGGTGGAAAGGACCCTGGGCTGCGGGGCGGGGACGACGATGCGCGGCTTGCGGAGCGCGGCGTGGAGCGCTTCGGAGATGGTGGCGACGTTGGCCTCGGTCATCGTGTCGATGATGGGGAGCGAGAGGATCCGGGCCGCGAGATCGTCGGCTATGGGCGTCGGGGCGAGGAGGCATTCGCGCTGGAAATAGGGCTGCTGGGCGAGGTGGGGCGCGAAATAATGGCCCGTGCCGATGCCCTGTGCGGCGAGTTCCGCCGTCACTGCTGCCCGATCGCTGCCCGGAGGGAGCAGCATCGGCATGAATTGCGCGACCTGGCGCCGGGCCGTCGTCGCCTGGAAGGTGACGGCATCGCCCAGGCCGGTGCGATAGGCGCGATCGAGCGCGGCGCGGTGCTCGGCGATCACGCCGATCTCGTCGAGCTTGGCGAGGGCGAGCAGGCCGAGAATCTCGGGCAGCTTGGCGTTGGTGCCGGCCTCGGTCGCCGAGCGCGGCGCGCCGAAGCCGAAATTATGCATGCGGCGCAGCGCTTCGACCTGCTCGGTGTCGGCGCTGTAGATCAGGCCGCCCTCGGCGGTCGCGAAGGTCTTGGTCGCATGCATCGAGAAGACGCTGGCGAAGCGGGCGCCGGTACCGAAGCCGCGCCCTGCGGCATCGAGGCTGCCCAGCGACGCGGCGGCGTCGACCACCACGCCGATGTCGTGCTGCTCGGAGAGACGGGCATAGCGGGCAAGGTCGATGCAGGTGCCGAAAGTGTCATAGGGGAGGAGGACTGCGACTTCGCCGGCATGGCGGGCAAGGGCGGCCTCTTCGGCGCCGGCGCTGGCTGCCCAGTCGTCGGGGTCGCTGTCGAGCAGGATGGGTGTGAGGCCGGCCCAGATCGCGGCATGGGCAGTGGCGGCGAAGGTGAAGCTGGGGAGCAGGGCATATTTGCCCTTGCGGCCCCGGGCGGCCTGGCGGATCGCGAGGATCAGGCCGATGGTGGCGTTGTTGACCGCCAGCGCCGCGCCCTCTCCCCCGAACAGCTCGGCGACGGCGCGGGCTTCGAATTCGCGGACGACCGGACCGCCATTGCTGTAGACGCCCCGCGCCTCGATGGCTTGCAGCGCTTCGATCATGGCGCTCAGGCGTGGCGGTTGCGGCGCGATCAGCGGTAGATTGTGCATGTCCCCGGCAAGGTCCCTCATCCCGATGCCGAACTTATGCCCGCACGTCTCCTAAGATTGCGTAAGCCGCTTCAACGCCACCAACTCGCGGTCGAGCGCCTGGAGAAAGACCGAGCGATCGGCGGACGAGAAGGGTCTGGGGCCGCCGATCTGATCGCCGCCGGCACGCAGATCGGCCATGATCGCCCGGGTCGCGATCGCCGCGCCGATCGAACTGCTCGTGAACGGCTTGCCGTTCGGGGCCAATACCTTCGACCCTGCCTTGAGCGCGCGGTCGGCGAGCAGGATGTCGGCGGTGACGACCACCGTCGACGGATCCGCCTGCTCGGCGATCCAGTCATCGGCGGCGTCGAAGCCGTCACTCACCACCTGCCGGCTGACCAGCGGATGCCGGGGCACCCGCAACCAGCTGTTGCTCACGATCACCACCGGTACCTCGTGCCGCCAGGCGACCTTGTAGACCTCGTCCTTCACCGGGCAGGCGTCGGCATCGACGAGGATCTTCACCGGCGCGGCGGCCCCTTGCGGTGCGGTTTGGCCTGATAGGGGCGGTTCGGGCCGTTGCGCTGCGGCCGGGCGCCCTGGACGGGGGCCTCCGACGGCTCGATGCGGACATCCTCGTCGCCCTCGGCCGAGCGAGTCGCGGCGCTGAGGAACTTGGCCGCCAGCGCACGGGGGATCTGGAAGGCAGTCTCGTTCGGCCCGATCCGGATCGCGCCGACCTCGGCCTTGGTGATGTGGCCGCGGCGGCAGATCAGCGGCAGGATCCAGCGCGGATCGGCGTTCTGGCGGCGCCCGATGTCCATGCGGAACCAGGCGACGTCGTCGAAGCCCGGGCGGTGCTGCCCGGCCTGGCGCTCGTCGCGCCGGTCCGAATGGCTGCGCTCGCTGAGCTCCTCGGGTGCGGGCAGCGCGGCGCGATGGGCACGGACCAGCGCGGCGGCGATGTCCGCCGGGCTGCGCTCGGCGAGCAGGCGCTCGGCGATGGCGGCATCCTCCTCGTCGACCTCCACCGGCGCGAGCAGCGCGGCGATCAGCCGCTCGCGGTCCTGCGCGCGGATCGCCTCGGCGCTCGGCACCTCGACCCACTCGACCGGGATGCGCGCGCCCTTCAGCATCATCTCCACCCGGCGCCGGCGCGGATAGGGGACAATGAGCACCGCCGTACCCTTCTTGCCGGCGCGGCCGGTGCGGCCCGAGCGGTGCTGCAGCGTCTCGGCATCGCGCGGCAGCTCGACATGGACCACCAGGGTGAGCGTGGGCAGATCGATGCCGCGCGCCGCTACGTCGGTGGCGACGCAGACGCGGGCGCGCTGGTCGCGCAGCGCCTGGAGCGCGTGGTTGCGCTCGTTCTGGCTATGCTCGCCCGACAGCGCCACCGCGGCGAAGCCGCGCTCGACCAGGCTGGCGTGCAGATGGCGGACATTGTCGCGCGTCGCGCAGAACAGGATTGCCGTTTCCGCTTCGTGGAAGCGCAGCAGGTTGATCACCGCATGCTCGATGTCCGAGGGGCTGACAGTCATCGCCTGATAGCTGATGTCGCCATGCCCGCGGTCCTCGCCCACGGTCGAGATGCGCAGCGCATCCTTCTGATAGCGCCTGGCGAGCGCCACGATCGGCTTGGGCATGGTCGCGGAGAAGAGCAGGGTACGACGGGTCTCGGGCGTGCCGTCCAGTATCGCCTCGAGATCGTCGCGAAAGCCCATGTCGAGCATTTCGTCGGCTTCATCGAGCACCACCGCGCGCAGCGCCGAGAGATCGAGCGCGCCGCGTTCCAAGTGATCGCGCAGCCGCCCGGGCGTGCCGACGACGATGTGCGCGCCATAGCCCAGCTGGCGGCGCTCCTTGGAAGCGTCCATCCCGCCCACGCAGGTGGCGATGCGCGCGCCGGTGGGGCCGTAGAGCCAGATCAGCTCGCGGCTGACCTGGAGCGCGAGCTCGCGGGTGGGAGCGATGATCAGCGCATGCGGCTCGCGGGTCGGCTCGATGCGGCCATCCTCGCCGAGCAGCTCTGGGTGCATGGCGAGGCCGAAGGCGACGGTCTTGCCCGACCCGGTCTGGGCGGAGACGATGAGGTCGCGGCCCATGGCCTCGGGAGCGATGACGGCAGCCTGGACGGCCGTGGGCGCGGCATAACCACGCGCTGCGAGCGCTTCGGCGAGAAGCGCGGGAAGATCGGCAAATGACATGAGGCCTCGCACATGGGCTCGCCGAGCCCGCATCGCAAGGGAAAAGAAGGCCGATGGCCCCCGGCGTCGCTTTGTGTCGTTCGGCCGAATGGTTGAGCAACTAAATGACGGATTTCCGTGGGTTTTCGTTGCGGCTTGTAAATTCCTTACAACGAAAACATCGACTCCGTTGACTCGCCTGTACCTGTGCGGGACGCGCATAGGGAGGCCGGAGTCGGGTTCCTGCCGCATCCGGCAGGATAGATCGGATGGTCTCCGACATTGCCAGGATGGGCTCCCCCTCCCTTGCAGAGGAGGGGGAGGCGCCACTAGCCCAGGAGCGCCTTGACCCCGTCCGACAGGCTGGTCGTGGGATGGCCGATCAGTTTCGACAGCTGGCGGCCGCCGTCGAACAGCGCTCCGTTCGAGGCATCGACGTCCCAGCCGGCCAGCGCTTCGGCGAAGGAGGCCGGGACGCCGGCGGCGGCGAGTGCGGCGGCATAATCGGAGGCGGCGAGGTTGCGATAAGGGATGTCCCGGCCCGCCTGGCGCGAGATTTCGGCAGCGAGGTCGGCCAGGGTGAAGCCAGTGTCGCCGGCCAGCTCATAGGCCTTGCCGTCATGATCCGCGCCGAGCAGCACGGCGGTGGCGGCATCGGCATAGTCGGCGCGCGATGCGGCGGCGATGCGGCCGGTGCCGGCGGCGCCGATCAGCACGCCGTGGGCAAGCGCACCCTGCACGCTGGCTGCGTAGTTCTCGAGATACCAGCCGTTGCGGAGCAGGGTGTACGGAATGCCCGAAGCCGCGATCGCGCGTTCGGTTGCGCGGTGTTCGGTGCCGAGGCTCATCGGGGTCGTGTCGGCGCGTAACAGGCTGGTGTAGACGATGCCGCCGATGCCTGCCTGCTTCGCGGCGGCGATCACCGCTTCGTGCTGCGGCACGCGCCTGCCGACTTCGCTCGACGAGATGAGCAGCAGCGTGTCGATGCCGGCAAGGGCGGGGGCGAGCGTCTCGGGCCGATCATAGTCGAAGGTGCGCGCGGCGACGCCGAGGTCGGCGGCCCGTTCCGGGCTGCGGGCGAGCGCGACGATCCGGTCGGCGGGCAGGCGCCGGCGGAGTTTCTCGATGACGATGCGGCCGAGCTGGCCGGTGGCTCCGGTGATGGCGATGGTCATGTCCGTTCCTCTTGGCTGGTGACGGACATCCAGATATTGGCCTTGCTTACTATTCGTAAGTACATACATCGAGGTAAGTATGGAAAAAGATGGCGAACCTTTCTCGGTCCGGGTGCGTCGCGGCGACCTGATGTCGCCCGATTGCCCATCGCGCGACGTGTTGCGGCACCTCACCAGCCAATGGGGCGTGCTGATCCTGATCGCGCTGGAGAGCGGCACGCACCGTTTCAGCGAACTGCGCCGCAAGGTGGGCGGGGTGAGCGAGCGGATGCTGGCGCAGACCTTGCAGTGGCTGGAGGGCGACGGGCTGGTCGACCGCGTCGCCTATCCCGTGGTGCCGCCGCATGTGGAGTACAGCCTGACGCCG
>JAAGWI010036423.1:0-11203 GCA_012274505.1 Galium porrigens var. tenue
CCTAATAAATGCTTGGCACGCCGGCTCCGGCTCCGGCGACGCCGAATCTGCCCGCCAACAGCACACAACACGCACAAGCTCAAAGCCCACAGCCGGCGCACACACACCCGCGCACAAACACCCCACACACAAGCTAATGCCAACACCCACACACACAGCCCGCGCACAAAAACCCCCCCGCCCGCAAAACCGCGCCACACAGCCACACCACACACCAGGCAGCCCGCGCGCGCACACACCCCCTCGGCCGCCAACGTCCACCAAGCCCACCCGCCAACGCCGACCGCACTGCACACACCCACAGGATCGACAACAACCGACCAAAACCGGGGACAATATTTGGAGAACAGAACAAAAATGATGCTGACTCGTTGGTTATATACTGGTCAAAGTCGAGTTTCATAAACTCGACTTCAAAAACGGGTTTCTAAATGTCGACTTGTAAATTGAGTTTCTTAAACTCGAGTAAACTCGACTTTAACGACAGTTTTTAAAAATTCGATTTAAACGTCGATTTTCCGAAACTCGATTTCGAAGTCGAGTTTACGAAATTCGACTCTTCTAGTCTAGGAATTAAAAAAAAACGTGACACTCACGTAATTTATTATTAAATAACTGCTACAGTGGGAATTCACCCTTAAACTTCATGCATTTTGTTTCCATAAGATTTCCACTCTTATTTGTGCGTCATTTTCTCATGTCAAACGGTGAGCAAATTTGACCCATTTAGATATTACTACAACGGAAAAGTAACAAAGATTATATGAAGTGTTTTAATAAATTGATATAATTAATATTTCCTTAAGGACAAAGCATTGGGAGTTGAAAGTTTAACTTTCGAATTTACCACATAACATTTTAACGTAAATGTTACTATTAATTATTTTAAAATGAACATATAATAAGATAATAAGACACGTTTGAACGTGAAAATACAGTAGATGGATATAAAAAAACGTACATATAACTTTTAAGTTGAAAATAAGAATGTCAAATTAGAGTGTCAAAAATAGGGTGCTAGTAAAACAAAATAGTAACATTTCGCTAAACATTCAATTTTCACAGCTTTTTTCTCTCTCTAAAGCGAAAACCAAAGCGCATCTCCAGATCGGCGGGGTAGCCGCCGGCGAACTCCGCCGGGACGGCCATTCCCGCCACCCCCTCCCTTATATAGTAGCCTACACCACCCCTCTCTTTCCCTCGCCTGAAAGAACTCCTCCCTACGCAAGCAAGACCGTACCGCGCCGCTGCTATCATTTCGCCGATAGACTCACGATTGACGAGCCGATTTCGCTCTCAGATCGCAGGACGCCGGAGGCCGTCGACGCTAGTCCGGGTCCGATCGAGAGGTTTTAGAGTTGGCCGACCCTGTTTCCGCCGTCAGTTCGTGAATCCGTCAGCACGATGCCGCCGTCGAAACACTAGGAGTAGGATCGCCCAGCACTATAGCAGATCTAATCGGACCGGCGTAAGACGCGCCAGACACGCGTCGCCGGTGCGACCGCTGCTGCCGCCACGAAGCTAATGCACACGCCGGTGGAAATGTGGTTAGGAGGATCAGCGCGTGTAGCTCACACGCCCATGCGCCGCTGGTTTCAGGCGCCCACGCGCCACACACGCTCGGACACCTCCAGTCGCTTTCCCGCACCTCCTTGACAAAGGGTTTGATCGGAGTTATATTTTTTCTTTCTTTTTGTTTTATTTTATTTTATTTTATTTTTATTTTACTTAGGTTTATTTTATTTTATTTTATTTTTACTTAGGTGTTTCGTTTTAGAGATTATTTTGGAATAGGGGAATATGGTTATTATGGGTCAGTGTTTGCTCAAATATTAGTCGAGATTGTTTATCTGCTATCGCTTAGTTTTTCGACGGGTCCTTTTTGCTCGGTTTAAAACTGGTTATGGCTTTCGATCTGATACATATGATGAAGAGGAGATATTCGAGTCGAGATAGCTTAATGTTTATTCTCATGCGATTCTGTCAGTATTAGATTTTTAGATCGGATGGACTGTTAAGTAGTTCAGTTTGTGTTAGACAGATTTTTCGATACTTAAATTTTGTGAAAACTATCTGGAAGGTCTTCAAGGACACTGACCGGAAAGTGCTTGCAGATTTAGGCCTCTCAGTCCAATATTGTAATCAGCGTTCCGACCTTGATTTCCCGGTTGAGGTTCAGGCAGATAGTCCGGCCCGGATTAAATGGAAGTTTTGTGCTGGTTATGATCATTATCTCTTTTTATCCCCTTTCATTAGTTTTTTAGTTTTCTAAGTTTATATATGCCATTACAGGCTTTTAGTGTACTTATCGTCACAATAGCCACGTTGGCTTTGTTTATTTTACCGTACTCAACACCAAATAAACCATTTGGTTTTATGTGTATTGTGATTAGTTTTTCTTTACGGTTGAGGAGCCATGAATAATACTCCCATGCGATTGATGGTTTTAATTTTAAAAAAAAATTGGAGGAAGTAATTTTCTTTCTCATAAAATTCAAGTTTCTCTACACAATTGATCTTTGATGCATGAAGATGCAAAAATAAAAGTCTTGTTTCTATTCCAACTTTAACGTTAAGTTCACTTTAATTAGTTTTATTTAGTTGATTTCATACTTACAATAATCTATTGATAGACAAAGTTTGTGCTCCGCGTGTTTGCCAAAGAGTGGTTTCCTTTCAGTGATAATTTTAAGAGTGGTACATATCTAATTAATTATATTAATATTTTAAAAATTACAAGTTACAACTTCCTCCTCTCAAATACTAAAATTTCACACTTGTAAATTTCTAGTTCAAATCATTAAACTTTAATCAAATAGATATAAAAACCAGAAATCATATTGCTGTCTGTATATTAACATTTTTTTACTATCATTATACCTAATAAAAGATTATTAACAATCAAATATGTAGACCATAAAAATGTTTTCTCACAATTTAGATCAGAGCCAGAGTATATTATTCTACCTTTCCAACTTTCGTCATTCGATTCAATCCACTTATTTTAAGTGCCAAAATCAATCACTGGTGCTACTCCTACGTAGTAATGTCGGAATCAGATTCCTCACAAGGTACGTATATACATGTGATTGTGATATGAAACCGAACGAAACAGTCCAAGACAAAAGTCACATGATACAAACCCACACGATTTTCACGTTTAGATGCGTCCAAAAGAGTGTGAGTATGCCACCTTCCATTTTCCTCATCCCATTCGAACCATACTTGCCCATAAATAGGGCGGGAAAGTTAACCTAGCCAATCACACCCCAATCATTCAGTTCATTTGTAACACACCAAAGAGTTAGGGTTTTCTTCTTAGTATGGAAGGTTTAGTGAGGAGCTCCGGCTTTCATCAAACGCTCTGATTTCCCTAAAGACTTCGGCTCTGCCACCGCAGCTGATGATACCTGGGCCTCGAGACCTTTGAGGTCCACGAGTTCTCGAGCTTAGGGTATTGTCAATAAAAGCTCCAAATCCCGCGTGTCGATGTTAATTCCATAAAGAGAATATTTGGATGCTATATTTACTTGATTTCTACAAGGAATAAAATATGACATTAACTATTATACTCGAAATCTATGATTTGAGTATTAAGGAAAGGGCTCGTAACCCTAAATAATGTCGGGGACTCTTCCCCTATAAATACAAGAGGCTTGGTACACCTCAAAACTTTATATTTTACACTTGGTATTAAAGTATTCAATATACTTATACTTATACTCATTCGCTTGGACTAACTTGAGCATTGGAGTAGTTACCTCGGGTCACTCCCGGGTCTTGTCTTGCAGGTTCGGCAATCAAGGGATTCGAGGTTAATCTTGGCGTTGCACCACACGTGCATCAATTTGGCGCCCATCGTGGGGCCGAGAACTTTCAATCCCTTGAGTATATTTTGGACACTTCTGTTACACTACGTAGGAGCGCCAGAATTCAGCAACAGCGGACTACTAGTTCCGGTGTTGATTCACGACCCGAATCTTTGCGCCCTACTCGCAGATACAACTGCTGATCAATGGTTGACCATGCGACATCTCAACCAATGAGTACCGCGGTGGCAACTACCGCGGTAGATCTGCCCACGACCGCTGTGGTTACCACTTCTGTTGTCACTAGTGTCCCCGTTCAGCAACATTAACCGGTTACTAGCACCAGCGATGGTGCAGGGACATCGCGATAGCGAGAACCAAAATAGCCCGAGGTGTCTTCGAGGCATCCGGCAACAGTGATTCATTCAAGAACTGTCATCGGAACAGATAACCGTGTTCGAGAACCGTGTGAGGATGACCACTTCACCTATTGGGACGAAGAAGACAAGCCATATAACCCTCTGCAACGGTCCCCGCCCTTGAAAGATTGACCCTCGGGGGTAACCAACCTCAAAGTCAGTCTCCTCGAAACATGGTGGCCAGAGCTATGGTTACCGGGGCCGTAGCAGCGGGGCAAGCCGGAGTTCTAGTTGCGACATAAGTAGGAGCAACTCAAGTTCCCTCGCAACCGCTCCCGTTTTCCTATGATCCCCAAATGGGAGGATTGGTGGTAGTATCTTAGCCGGTGATGCACTCAGCTTCGGGGCAACCGACGATTCCGAGTTTTACCCATAGCATACCCTCAAATCTCCTGGGACACGGTCAGTAGCTAAACCAATATCCATATGGTATGGGGGGAACATACCCTCCGCAAGGTATGATGTTTGGAATGCAACCATATGGTTTTGAGGCTCAGCCTCCGTGGATGCTTAATTCGAGCATTCCACAGCTTCAGCCTCAGTGGATGCTTAATTCGAGCATTCCACAGCTTCAGCCTCCGGGCCATCCTTCGAGGATACCGCCTCCACCTATGTCAGCTCAACAACCTCATTCTCAGATAAGTGCGCAACAACCACAGGTGCCACCTTCGGGAGGCATGCAACCCACGGGGAACATGCAGCTGGAGTAACCTGCATTGATACAGCCCACGGTTGATGCAGTCCTATGGACATCAATCACCTTTGCATTACCCTCCACCTTTACACTAGTACTTATACGAAGCCCCTCGTGGTGGCCAGCACCAGGGTTATGCACCTTATAATGGACAAAATCTAGGGTATGAACCTTATAATGGCCAATACCCCACTGGTCCGCAGGGTTATGGATTTCAACAGTACTCAGCAGAGCATGATGAGATTGGCATGGAGCTAGACAGGATATTGGGGCCGCCTGGACAAAGAGTCAGGTCTCATTTTGTGAGGTGGATCACTTTTACTTCCCTTCGCAATAAGAAAATCCTGGACAATTTACCTATATATGATGGCACCACTGATCCTTGGGACTTCTTACAGACCTTCACGAATAATATGGTTACTCAAGACTTCAATGAGTATGAGATATGCCTTGTTCTCATACATGTGTTTTGCTCAATTTCTATTGTCGTCATTCTTCCAAAGAATAAATTCACCATGATGATGATCGACGTCACCGAGCAAGCCAGACAGAAGATAGAAGAAGAAATGCAAATGCATTACCATCATTTCATTGATCTATGCATGAACTGCGTTGGCATAACTGATGCTATAATAATACATGCCTACACGCAGAGCATTACGAACTAGATTATTTATAGAATGCTATTAGCAAAGGCACCTAAGACCTTACAGCATTTACAATCTATTGTGGAGAAATATTTGAGGTGTGAAGGAGGCACTAAGTGCAAGTTCGATGGCGATCAACCTGCCACGGTCAAGCCCAAAAAAGGTGTTAAAACCTTCGAGGCTAAACCCAAGAAGCAAGTAGAGGCCACAAGACAGCCTTAGAAAACTTCACACCTTTCTCTAGGTCTCGGTCCGAGATCATCTCCATTCACAGGCAGGTCCTAAAAGACCCAGCCCTAATGAAGGTTTTCGATTCGAGGCAGCAATCTAACAAATAGTGCGCCTTTCACAAGCATCGGGACCATGAAAATGATGAGTGTCATCAACTAAAGGCTGAGATAGAGTAGTGCATCAAGAATGACACCATTCACCACGGCCTTTTGAATGGCTTAACTTTGGGAGAAGTCCCGAAGAAGAAGAATAAGCCATGGTGCCCCAGGGCTAAATAACCAGACCAATAGAGGAAACCAGAATAACCAGAATAATGGGAACCCCCTACCGGGACCGCCTCGAGTTATTAATGTCATTAATCGCATTATAGGTGAAATTTTGAACCTCGCCATAAAGGCTAAGTCTCGATATGTCCCTCCAGGAGAACTTCAGAACAAAAGGCTCAAGTTAGATGAGGCATTTACTTTCTCTGAGGCAGACGTGGTTCCTACACAGACACCCCCATTCACACCCGTTGGTTATAGCAGCGATAGGGGGAAATACTCTAATAAAAAGCGTATTTGTCAACGATGGTAGCGGGGTTGAGGTAATGTTTGCCCAATATTTCGACCAACTCAATATTGGAAGACAAAACTAATGCAGGTGTGGTGCAATGTAGAGATGAACCTGCAAAAAAAGACCCAGGATTGGCCCGTGGTAACTACTCTGACACTCAATTTAGTCTAAGCGAAGGAGAATAATAGTATAAGTATATTGAATACTTGAATACCGAATGTAGAATAGAATCTAGCATAGAATGGTTTGAGGTGTACCAAGCCTCTTGTATATATAGGGGAAGTGTCCCCGACATTATTTAGGATTACGAGCCCTTTCATTAATACTCACGTCATAGACTTCGAGTATATTAGGTAATGTCATATTTTATTTCTTGCAGGAATCAAGTAAATATAGCATATGAATATTCACTTCATGGAATAATCATGGACGCGTGGGCTTTGGAATACCCTAAGCTCGAGCACTCGTGGGCCTCGAGGGTCTCGAGCCCCAGGTATCATCAATGTCCCCGAGACAGAGAAGAATGTCTTTGAGGACTTTAATTTTTGAGAGATAAATTATTATCTATCTCTCAATAGGAATAGGAGAGCTTAGTGAAGTTCGTGACTCCACAGTCATCCACGTGTCCTAGAATATGGACAGTTGGGAAATAGGCGCACATGGAGAGCACGTCTCGGCTATTTAAGAGGAGAGAGAGGGGGATGTTCCCCACTTGTCCACGCCGTTGCAATTTCCTAGGTAACTTTTTGGAACCTTGTAATTATTACACCTAATTCACTATGACATATAATCACTTTTGTTGTGCAAGGATCTTCATTATTTACTCATCTGCTTTTTCATCTTCAGAGCAAAAGTTATTCCACTTTTTCCAAGTTCATCAAGCTAGTTTTCAGCGACTTTTTCAGCCGATTCACAAGTAAGTTACTCATTTTTTCTCACTATTACTTGAGTCATAGCATAGGATAGGATGTCGAGTGATAGTGATTCCTAAAATAGCGATTATTCGTGCGATAATGAAGAAATTTCAAATCCCCCCTCGCATGAGCGGTCTGATAAAGAGAAGGATAACGAGTCTGGGGAGCCCTAACCCCAAATTATAACTGGTCCGATGGATAAGGGCAAAAAAGCTGTGGATGCGGATCATCCTCTCCACCAGTTCGAGGTGCTCTCTGCTGGATAGGGAAAAAATATGAGGACTGTCTAGGCCCTACATGGGGGTTTTATGGTGGACGCTCAAAAAGCTGGATCTCATGACAGTGAGCCAGAGAAAGAGAAGGAGAAGAAGAAGAAGGGAAAATCTTCGAAGCCTCCACCGGAAGCTAAGCCTGCCCCAAAAGCAGATGATGTGCTGGGGACATACCTCAAAAGTCTCTTGAATAGGATCCTAGAAGATGCGAACTTGCACATCGAAGGGGATGATGAGGTCCTAGAGATGCTCTGCAATGATGAGAGGAGCGTCATCTACGGGCAGATGCTCCAATTCGGGCTTACTTTTCCATTCCCTCTTCTCTTTCGAGACTTGCTGAATGACCACAACTGTAGCCCTACTCAACTGCATTGCAATGTGGTGTGCTACATCATGGCCTTCACCTTTCAATGCAAGAAGCTGGGGGTTGAGCCCCGTTATGAGCTGCTGAAGGGCATGGTGTACCTCCAAAAGGGGAATCTGCACTTCACTCTCTTCCCTCGCATGGCCTCGAAACTGTTCACCTGCCCCTCCGATTGAGCTAGATGGGATAAAATAGTGATTCGCTTCGATAAGAGAAAGTATCCTGAGCCTCGCTGGAATAGGTGCCTAGCCAATGAGAAGTCCGAGTGCCGTGTGTCTCCCAAAATTCAGGTCCACATCGATAAGCTGCTTGGTAAGCCTCTTGATATCAAGGCTTTCGGCATACACACTAGCTATTATAGCTAGACAAGGTGTGTGTTCAGCTATGTACAAGAGGAGAGAGATAATGACAAGCTCACACTGCTCGAGAACCAAAAAGCCAGGGCTGCACGGGCACGCGAGGTACAACTTGAAAAAGCTTCGGTAGGTGCCTCTAGCAAGCCCAAGTGCAAGGATAGTGCCCCGGGTACAATACGCGAAAGTAGGGGTGTCCCCGGGAAATCCCAACAAGTACAAAGCCCCTGAAAGCCCCAGTCTTCGAAGGATTCTCTCTCAAAGTCAAAGGGATCGGTAGAGAAGCCTAAAAGATTTGAGGCTCTTGTTGATGCTTCAAACAAGGCTATGGAATTTGAGGTCAGGAGTAACTTTAAAGTGGATACTGTTGGAGGATCCTCGAAGCTCTTGAAGGAGAAATATGGAGGGGGTCCTCGAGTAGGAGGTTGCAGATGAAGTTTGTTGCTTCAAATCCTGCCTTCAAACCAGTACCTCCTTGGGGGGCAGCTGCCACTGAGGACTCCAATGGTATATGCCCGTGTAGACTCCATTTAATTTCTTTAATTATCATATTTTCTGACCATCTCTTTTCTGTCTTTTGCAGTGGTTCTTGCGAAAATCAGCCAGGCCGAGGTTGACGTTGGGCTAAGCCGGTTCATTGGAACTGGGATTTGGAAACATGTTTCAAACCCCAATTCTAAAGGTCCCTCAATGGCAGTGCCCCAAACGCCTTCGAAGAGGCAAGCTGAACTTGCTGAGGTGGGTAAAGAGGGGAGTTCCCCCAAGAGGCCAAGGACAGAATCAACTTCTTTGGTCACCCTTCATATTTTGGAGTAGTCTCTACTGAGCAGGTAAATATTCTTTCATAAAAAATTTTCCTTTGACATTACCTCGAACTGTTTATGACAGGTTTGTGTTCTTATAGCTATGCACTAGCCTGCGTGACATGCATCGGATGCTAGGTCAGCTGATAGCTGGTGTGGATCGGAACATTATTGATCCCACCTCCAAGGTCAATGAAGACCTAAAGAAGAGTCTCGGGGAGGTGGCGCAGCTGAAGAAGGAGCTTGAAGAGTCTTGTAAATCGATGTAGGCGCTTGCAAATGAAATTCTCGAGGCCAAGGGCCAAGCTCAGAGCGATGCCCTATTGACCAAGGATCTGGAGGCCAGGATCGAGAAGTATGGCCCCCATGCGGTGTATCTTCAAATTGCGCGGGAGGCTTCCTGGAAGGCTCTGAGGAACAGGGGCTGTCCAGCCGTGTTGACGAGATCAACGGACATGCTGGAGACATGCATGTTCATACCAAGGTGCCCCCTCTTCTGCAGAGGTTACTTCCCGAGGAGAGGCAGGGGATATAATGGAGTACAAGTGGGCTCGTGTAATCCAGCTTGGGGCGATAACCCTGGAGTTCTTCGAACACCTGGAAAGGCGAAAGGAGCCCTTTACTAGCAAAGGGACTGGAGATGCGGGGCCCTCGAGTCAAGACCATCCCACCAATACCTCTAGCCAGCCACAGGATAGCATAGGCCCTCATGTATGAACCTTTACTTTCTTTAGAAGTTTTAGGAATTTTTCATTGTAATAATTTTTTCTGATTTTGAGCAATGAATGATATTTTCTTTTTCCCCATGCAATCTATTTTATTTTTTGGTGCACTATATTAGGGAATTTCCTCCCTCATATTTTCTCAATAACTCATCGAATGTACATTTTCTTGTGGTATAATTGACAGGGCCATTCTTCCTCGATTAGGTCTATGGAGGATTTAGAGTCCTCAAGGACCAAATAGAAAGTGAAGGCCGCTTCGAGGAAGAAAAGGTTCAATCAGAGAGGGATCATCTTTCTAGCCTTGTTGATGAAGAGACCATGAAGAATAGTCAGTTTCAAGCAAAGCTTTCTTCGCTGAGGAGCGATTGGGAGAAGGAGCATGTTAGGCACGTCGACGTGGAGGAAAAATACAAGGCCTTGAGGGAAGTACGCCCTGATAACTTGTCCGATCTACTGTCCAAGTACGAAAGCATCCGGATATGTGTCAAGCAGACTAACTTGTATCTCGAACTACTCCGGTCTTCTGCCCGAGAAAGGAGGTCCTTTTGCTCTCGAATATCTGAGCTAGAGAGGAACAACAATACTCATGTCGCCCATTTACAGGTTACAAAGGCTAATGAGATGGCTCAATCGGCTATCCTCACCAAGAGTGTTGAGCTCGCAGATGAGAATACTCGCCTCCGGAGAGAAGTTGAGAACTAGAATGCCACCCTGTGGTTGTTCATGGATAGTTATAGGTCTGTTAATCTCAGGATGTGAGTTATCTCCACTGAGCCCCTGGAGGACATTCTGGTATCCCTCGAACGTGTTCGAGAATCAATGAGGAGGCGCAATGAAGACACCCATCCTCAATTGGGACCGGTTTACGCTGAGGTTAAGGAATGGATCAAGAATATTAAGTCCCAATCAGACCAAGTTGATTCTAGCTCGAATCTAGGGAGTATCCTGCCCCTCTTAGGCCCATCCCCTAATCATTCCGTTGAAAGAAGGCCTTCTCGAGGAAGTTTGAGTAGCGAAGGTCTAGGGCGGGGTTGATCTACTCAAAGAGGTCGAGAATCTAGATTAGGAATAATTTTATCCATAGATGGTAGGATACTTTATCTTCAAGTCAAATTTAATCCATATAATTGTTTTTGATGTTTCAGAGTTTAGAAATTGAATTCAGTAACTCTCTTCATCGAGGTTGGAAAATGAATTCGACAACCAGTAGGCTAGAAAACAAATTCGATAGCCGGTACATATTTAAAGCTAGAAACCAAATTCAATAGCTTAATGTTGGAAATTGAATTCGACAACATAATAGTAATTTAGGTTAGAAACTGAATTCGATAACCTTGGTGCTAGAAACAGAATTCGACAGCATAGTGATTTAGAGGCTAGGAAACAAATCCTATAGCCCTACGTTGGAAACCTAATT
>JAAGWI010036428.1:0-12244 GCA_012274505.1 Galium porrigens var. tenue
TATCAATCGAAAGTTTCATTTTTTTTATTTTTTTCGTACTGATTGATTTATATATAACTCATAACATGTCCAAATCATTTTGACTTTTCCTTATGGTAATGTGCATGTAACAAGCTGAACCATTCACTCGATTTGCCCCTTTCAATGGTGCATATGCATTCGGAGGTCGATAAACTGTCCAATGTAGTAGTAAGTTGTTACTTGTAACTATTTAGTTGATCTCCGTGGAATATATAAATCTTGGCTTGATAAAATGCAAATGAGGTGGTTTCATGTGAAGCGCATTACGATAATTCCGTTTGATGTTGCTTGATAGTTTATGTAACATCAAAATGAAATCAAAGCAATATCAAGCGTAATTATTGTAAGTCCACCTTATATGAAAATTTGTGAATGCAAATATAGTAACTTGCATCCTTTCCCGTTGATGTAGATGCAAGGGGTAGAAATGAACCACCACAAAGGTTTAGCATGTTTGGGATCGTGTATTTGACGTTTGGTATCAAATTTATTATTATAATGCCTAATAAAATTTGAAATGGATCAACAAATGCGTTTGACTACTTCATCATGTGTAATTAAACTTTTTGTCATCGGACATAATTTAGGGCCTTAAAAATGACATTTTACTATTTACTATTTACATTTTTACTTTTATTTCATATTTCTTATTTTATTGTTTTTTTAAAAAAATATCATTTATAATGTTGGGAATCTCCCAACCGCGATTACAATAAGTGCAATCAAACATCTAGTCTAGTCATCCAATGAAGGATAGTCAAACTAAATGATAATAAGACTAATTATTCATTCTATTGCAAAGAAGATATCAAATAAAAATAGTAATACCCCCTCAGGAGTATATTTAGCCAGGGACGAGAGCCATGAACCGCTTAAAAAAGGATCCGCATACAAGCATAATCTACCTTGTTAATCAGAGATCTGCAACATTTGCAACACCACGAACATGTTGACCTGTATTGTTCAAGCGTAAACACCTTGATCTAAACTGTAGTCGCATTGAAAATCCAGAATCAATTATCCAAATAATTAGATCCGGTCAAAAAAACCGAATTTCAAGGACGTCAATCTAGTTAGAAATCGAGTAAGGGTTTCGATCTAAAGTATCGAGCCAAAAATAAAATAACTTATTAAAAGCCTCATATCTAAAGTATCTAAATGTTTTATATGAAGATTCCACACTTATTCAGAAACAGAAATCAATGAAAAATAATTAAAGATTTTTTCTCTATCTCCCCAAAGAGAGACATGGGGAAGAAGATGAGCGACTAGGGTTTTTTTGCTGAGAGGAGACGGAAAAGAGGGGAATTTTATTGTTCTTGTTAAGATTTTATTAAAGTATTAAAGTACTTTTTGTAATGCTAAACTTATCTTTTATTCAATAATATTTTCATAATTCAACATAGGTGGTGATGTTGCACCTCTGCTTCGGTCACCAGGGGTTCGAGCTTCGGACTACTAGTGGCCTCGGAAGTGCTGCTTGCAAAACAAAACCCCAGAGCTACTGAAGGTAACTGCTCCAGTGTGATGATGAGATGAGTGCTTTTAAGAGGAAAGTTACAATAACTCTTGAAGATGAGTTAAAGAGAATAAATTACATACCTTTGCAACTGTTTGATATGAGTATTTATAGTGATAGTTTGGCCAATGGGCCAAGTCGGTGACTCATCTGGGATGAGTCATAAATTGTTCCTTCGGGGAACAGGGGCACGTGAATTGTACCTTACTGTTCCCTGACTTAGATACTCTAGTACGTGCTCCTGCAAGGAGCCAAACCAGTTAATGCTAGCTCCATCCTTCTGGGTATCCGATCCATGTATCCGGTTCAGGCCCAGAGTCGTGGGCCTGACCACCTATCATCACTAGTCCCCCGAGGCTGAAACTTTTCTTGCTATAGGAGAGCTTCAGCCTCTCTTTTCTAACTCGTTCCTGGGACAAGTCACCCGACCTATCCTCCATAGTATCATAAATGTTTCACAATAATTGAGTGAACCCCTTGAGTCGACAGCTAGCACGTTTCCCTAATAACGGTTGTACGTCTCCCCAATTTCGGTTGCACGCTCCTCGTTTCCCACAACTAATTATTACGCTCCTCGTTTATGTTTCCCACTTTGCATCAGGAATCTTTGTGGTGCTTGGGACTCCTTTGGCTATATAAGCGTCGTGAGGATTATCTTCTCACATTTTGCTTTCTCATTCTCCTCTCGTGCTCTTCCAACAACTACTGATTTTCTCTCCCTTTCTATCCACGTAAGTTCTCTTGCCCTCCTTATTCTCTCTCCTAGGTTTCTTTATCATGGACCCCTTCTCTGGCATTCTTCGCTCTAACTCCCCAAATGAGGACGACCTTGTCTAACAAGAGTTTGAGGATCAATTTAAGAGTCCCACCTTGACCCCTGGAGAATAGCTCCACTGAGTCCGATCTTAGGCCATAGGATAGTTTCGGCGAGTCCAATCCCGAATATCCTGATAATGAAGGTTATGAACCCATGGAGAAAGAGGGCACTTTCGAGGCCCCAGAAACTCCCCTTCAGCATAAAAAGCCAAGGAGGCCTCGACCTCAACCTCTTCAGCCCTCTAACATAGTTTGCGACACTCTAACAAATTCCATTTCCCTAGCTGCCGGTAAGAGCCAAGCTCCTACCACCCTAGACCCAGAGGTTAGGGATTTGATCACCGAAATCTTCATACCCATCCCCTTTAATGCTAACTTTTCCAAACTCGGCCCCGATGCCTTCGAACAAAGAGTAACCTGCATCCCGGGTATCCACTTCCAATTTGGGCACTCCCTTCCCTTTCCTGACCTATTATCCGAGCTTCTTTCCTGGTTAATGCCATCGTGGTGGTAATGGCATTTCTGGTGAACTGTTCCATGTGCCGAGTCTCCCATTCTCTGCTTCTTTTTCAGTCTTTCTACTACCTTCACTCCTCGAATTCAGCCAAGACCCCCAAAGTTTATACTTTATCACCCCGGACAGGCGTTAAAGATTTCATCCAGGGCAAACAATAGTCAGTTAAAGGCTGGACCGAGAAAGGTCATTCACCTTCCCCCTGGCATTCTTCTTTCCAACCGGAGACAAAGACGGCCTTTACGCCCGATGAGGTGGCAGAAGATCATCAACTCCTATCCACCCATCCTGTCGATGTAAGGGAGTATTATCAACCTGGAAATGTCGGTTACTTCTGGCCCTGAGAGATTTATAATCCAATCGTCTTCACTCAGCCTCGGTTTTACGTCAATTGGCCTGCCGAAGGTCATAACTACATTTTTCACTTCTGCTTAGTATATTTCCAACAAAAACAACAACAACAGAAGAAGCAGCTGCCCCTTGAGGACTCCGGGAAGAAGGGACCCAAGGGATCAAAGCCCCCAGCCTCTAAGAAGGATAAACCCGAGCCTCGGAAAAGTCATTCTTCAGCTCATGCTTCTACAAAGACTCAAGCTCAACATAGGGGAGCCACCTCTTCTTCTGGCCCAACAAGGCTTCCTACTCCTGTGAGTGTTCTGGCTCGCCCCAATTTACAATTTCCAGTTTCATGTTACTCGTCCCTTAGGTTCTTCTTCCTTGAAAAAGCCTTATGCCGATAACCTCACCAGTAGCTCTAGAGGAGAGGCAGGCTTCAAGAAGCTCAAGGTACGTGTGGGTGGCTCTCCTGTGAACTATGATGCAGAACAGGAGGTTACTATTGCTGCCTGCCTCCTCGTATATGCCCGAGCCACTTTAGCCTTGCGTAGTAAGTGTGCTCCCTTCTTTTGTTCTTTTGCCTTTGTGTTTTTCTAACCATCTTACTTGGGTAGGGTCCTGACTTTACGAGCATATTGCTCTCTGTCTCCGGCTTCTGAAGCTTAGTTAACTTGCCTTTCGAGTCGCATAACTCCGAGCTCCTTCGAAAGCTCCATGCCGCAGAAGCTCATTTGCAGGAGTTGCAACGGCAATTGTATGAGGCAAATCGGGGATATCCCTGTTGAAGCCAAGCGATAAGGCTCAAAGGGAGTATAGTACCACCTTGATCAACAAAGTTCTGGGGTCGGCCGCGTTCGAAGAGGCTCTGCTTGATCTGGTGGCTTCTTCTAACGAGGCTCAAAGCCATGAGGTGTATGAGGCTCAAAGCCATGAGGTGTATAAGGCTCTACGAGGCTGGCTTCTGGGGCCCTAGAGGCTGCAATGCTAGCAGTCCTACTACAAGCCAAAGGCCAAGGATCGATATTCACATAAGCTTCAGAAGCTTAAGAGGATAGGATTGAAGAGCTTGGCTCCGGTTGTGTAGAAGGCCTTATCGTCTGGCGACAAATCTTGAGCACTTCCGACCTCAAGCTGATTAAGGAAAATATATCTGATCTATCCTCATCCTCCAAGAAGCATATGCCCGATGAAGTGAATAGTTATGAAGTCTGCCCCGAGTCTCCTTTCAATGAGAGCACCTATCTGTAGTATTGTGTTGATCCGAGCTTGTTCGGGTACTCCGTGATCCAAGACGACATAGGGGTTAGGATCGGTGTCACTGACGAGCGCAAACTATTCCAGCAAGCTGAAGCTATCATCTCTCCTCAAGAGGAGGCTCAGAAGAACGAGGCTCAACCAGGGGTAACTCGGCAGGAGGAGGCTGACCAGGAGGAGCCACAGCCGACCCCCGAGGTTGCTCATGAAATATAGATCTTAGCTTTTCTAGTCTTGCTTCGTCATCTGTGTAACTTTGACCCATCCATGTGCTTTTTAATAAAAATTTTGGCATTTGTTTCTATCAGTTTCTAAGCTTTTTTTTTAACTTTATATTCTTAGTGTAGGGAATCGCATCCATATTCCCCCCACCCGCACCGATCATCGGGTCCACGCCTGGTACAGCCATACTCCAACTCCACTCAGTGCCAGTTTCTGCAAAGGAAGCTAGCAGAGTGGCGGTTGGGCGGTGCTCAGATCTCTCTTGGAACATTTCCCATCTATAGGTGCTTTTTGCGCCTTCTTAAAGATGATTCACGTGAGATTCAACTTGCTCTGACACTGCCTCTCTCCAGCAACTACCCTGCTAAGCCAAGCGATACGGGCTGATAGGGTCATAGGTGAACTCAAAGCTATTCATGATGACTTTTGACGTCGAACCACCAAGGAGCTCGAACTGGTGTGGGGTGATTACCATCGCTGCCAGACCAAGCTCAAGCACTTGGAGAATAGTATAGCTGAACAAAAGCTGGAATTCGACATCGAAGGAGAGAATCGCGCCTTTACCGCCCGTAATAAGGTTCTGCAAGAGCCTCTTTCCACGCTACAACTATCTTAACATATGTTTGGCCTTAAGCAGGGTATAGTTTGGGTTATGCCTCCGATGGACATTCCTTCAACTCTTGACTCTCTTATTCAATATATGGTGGATCATGGTCGAAATCAAGAAAGCTCTCAATTCTACCCTGCTTTCTTAGAGGCTTTGGAATGGCAGCGACAGATTCAGGAGAGGAAAGGAATCACCTACCCCCTAGCTTGTGCCGCATACCCCCCAAGGATAAAGTTGACTATGCTTGTGAGCGATATGAGGACCTCTCTCTCTTTCTCTGTGTCTTGACAGAGAGGTAGTGGAAAAAGAATTCAGACTGTCAAGGACATAGTTAAGGCAGCTTGCTTGAATGAAGTAGCAAAGGAGAAAGGGCAAGGCAAAGGCGAAATGGAAATATAAACCCAAAGTTTCCTTAAAGAGGTTGCCCGAAGCTGAATCCATACCCGAGCCAAGAGTGCCTCATTCACGATCCCACTTTCATTCCACTTGAGGACCAAGGGTCCGGATATCCGAGCATCTTCCCGAAGGGGCTGAAGTGGTGGAGGTTTCTGATCTTAAGTCTGAAGATAAGCTTACCGAGGCTCTGGTTATGGATAATCTTATTTCTTCCTACATTTTTTAAGGTGACTTTCGACCCCATAGGCCAGGCGATGCTTCTGGGTTGGGCACCAAGTAGTTTTTATAGTATTATGTTTAACTTGTAGCCTCTTTGTGATAGAATTAAAATGGGAATTTAAAGCATTTTAAGAATATATAAAAAGGACTTTCATTCATCATTTTAATTCTTAATAAAAATTACATAGGGCACCTGGGCCGAAGCAGCCATAGGTCCTAATTCTTTGCAGAGCACCTATGTGGATGCTATCCACATGTCCTGATTTCTTCCCGAGGCTCCTAAGCATGATTCGGCGCTAAGAACTCATTTGATTCCTTAGGCATATCCATGCCAGAGGATATGGGCATACCCATGCCCAAACCTCAGCCAGTCTTGGGAGATTCCATTATCCATAGAACCTTCTCAAGTTAGCTATGTTCCATCTCCAAGGGATCTACTTCCCATCAGAGTCTTCTAGAACATAACTCCATCCAGGGTGGGGCTCTGTCACCTTGTAAGGGCATTCCCAGTTAGGAGCTAGTTTCCCTTCTTTCTCCTACTAGCTTCTATTATTTCACCTTATCACCCATTTTCCTGGAGCGAATTGCTTTTTCCGGACGCACCTGTCATAGTACCTCTTCACATTCTCCTTAACCTTGGGCTCATGCAGAGAGGCCATCTCTTTTTTTTCCTCCAACTTGTCTAGGTCCAACTTGCGATGTTCGCCTTCTTCCTCTTCCGAACGTGGCACTATTTTTTGCAAGCTTGGCACTCCAATCTCTGCAGGAATTACTACGCCTGTACCGTATACCATGCTATATGGTAATTCTCCGATTGTAGAACTCTCCGTGGTCCTATGGGCCCATAGCACGCTAGAAAGCTCCCATATCCAGTTGCCTTTAGCACCTTCCATCCTTATATTAATTTCATTGACTATGGTTCTGTTTGTGACATTCACCTGCCCATTGACCTGGGGGTGGTATACAGATGTCAGCTTCTGCTCTATCCCACATTCAGCACACCAGGACTTGAAGGGGTCATTCTCAAAAACTATGCCCTGTTGTCGGTGACGATGGTTTTTGGTATGTCATACATGCAAGCCAGATTATTCCAATAAAACTTTACACAAGTCGACTCTCGGATATTGGTCAGAGTATCTGCTTCCACCCACTTGGTAAAGTAGTCAATTGCAACTATTAGGTACTTGGCCCCTCCTGGTGCCGCATGAAATGGTCCTAACAGATCAATTCCCCACTTGGTGAAAGGCCAGGAGCCAGGAACTCCGATCATCTCTTCTAGCGGGACATGAATCAAGGGAGCAAACTTCTGACATGAAAAACATGACCGAACATACTTCTCTGGATCTTTAAACAGGGTTGGCCAATAATACATGAGCCTCAAAATATTCTTCGTTATTGTCCTAGCCCCCTGATGGCTTCCATTAGGTCCCTCATGCACTTACTGAATAAAATGCTTCCCCTCTGACATTTTCACACACATCAATAAAGGTTGCAGATAACCTCGCTTATACAGCTACCCGTCTTGGATGATATACCACGGAGCCTTAACCCGTATCTCCTGCGCTTCCACTCTATCTTCCGGGACGATTTCATCGGTCAAATAGGCCACCAGGGGGTGAACTAAGAGTCCACCACTTCTACTGCAGCTACCTATCTCTCCTCTGCATAGCTCATCTTCCCGAGCATCTCCATATACAGACTCTGGTTTGGGACTGGTTTCAACTCAGAAGAGGCTAGCTTGCTTAATACGTCAGCCTTACTGTTTTCTTCCCTCGGTATCTGTGTAAGGGTGAATGCTTCAAATTCCTTCAGCATCGATTAGACTAACTCCAAGTATCTCAGCAGGCTTCTTTCTCTTGCCACATACTCCTCATTTACCTGCTTCCCCACAATCTGGGAATCACTGTAAGCTTCCAAAGTCCGGACTCCCAACTCATTAGCGAGCCGAAGGCCTGTCACCAGAGCCTCATACTCTACCTGATTATTCATAGTTATGAAATAAAATTGCAAAGCATAAGTGTATTTCTTTCCTTCGGGGCTGGTGAGCAGGACTCCTGCCTCACTTCCCCCCACATGGGAGGAACCATCAACATGATTTTTCTAGGAAGGGAGCCTCGGACACTCTGACTTGAGCAGTTCTTTTGGCCAACCTCTAAGCAGATTCCACAAGGAAATCCACTAGAGCTTGACCCTTAATTGCGCGCTGAGGCTAAAATTGAATTTCATGCCTCCCAATTCCACGGCCCATCTCATCATTCTTCCTGATGCTTCTGACTTGTACATGATCTGTTTCAATGGATAATTATTTAGGACAACTATATTATGGACCTGAAAGTAAGGTTTAATCCTTCTTTAGGCATGAAACAGTGCCAACACTAACTGCTTCAGCTCCGTGTATCTCGTCTCTACTACATGCAATGCCCGGCTGACAAAGTAGACCTGGTGTTAAGTCCCTTCATCTTTCTTGATCAGCACCACGCTGACAGCCTCTGTTGATGAAGATATGTATAAGTACAACTCTTCCCCTGGATTCGGCTTCTTAAAGGTCGACAGGTGCTCCAGATGCTTCTCAGGTTCTGGAATGCTTCCTCACACTCCTCGGATTACTCAAACTTCTTGGCCCTCCGGAATATATTGAAAAATGGCAACTGTCTCTCAGCTCCTTTAGACAGAAAATGGCTTAGTGCCACTAGCGACCTCGTCATCCTCTGCACATCCTTATCCATTTTAGGCGAGGCCATTCGGGCTATGGCTTCCACCTTCTACGGATTCACGTCTATACCCGACTGGATACCATAAACCAAAGAAAGTTTCCTGCGCCAACCCCAATCGTACTCTTAGATGTATTTAACTTCAGGTTTGTGGCCTTTAGTTTTCTGAACATTTCTTCCAAATCCTGCATGAAATTATCAACGTTTTGGCTCTTCACCACCATATCGTCCACGTAAATCTCCCTATTCTGACCTACCTGCTCTTCAAACATCTTGTCCACTATTCGTTGGTAGGTTGCTCCTGCATTCTTCAGAAAGTGCCCGTGTCAGTTATGAAAGATGTCTTCGCCTTGTCCTCCTCCGTCATCTGGATCTGGTGATAGCCTTTATGGACATTAAAAAAAGCTAGCACCCACGGGTAGCTGCCCTTCTGGCAGCACCAATTTAGATTCGTAAAATCAATGCACATTCTCCAACTTTCATCATGCTTTTTCACTAGGATCGGGTTAGCTATCTATTCCGGATATACAATCTCTTCTACAACCCCCGCCATTTTCAGCTTCTGGACTTCTTTTTTTATAAACCCAGCCCTCTCACTAGCAAATACTCTCATCTTCTGCCTCACCGGCTTGGTAGAAGAGCTAACATTAAGTTTGTGGAATGCAACCTCAGGTAGTATCCCAACGAGATCGTCTGTGCTCCAGGCAAAAACCATTTCAGACTTTTCCATTAGCGACGCAAATCTTCTTTAACCACCTCGGGCAAGTCACTCTTCATGGTCAAAGTGCCTCTATTTCCAACCTTAATCTGCTCCACCTCCTAGCGAGGGGCCTCCCCATGCACAGCCCATACTGCTTTCTTCGCTTCTTTAATTGCTGCCAACATATAATTTGTAGCCACCGTCTGACATCCCCTGATGACTGATATATCATGTTCCATTGGAAACTTCATGGTTAAGAGATAGGGACAGCATGCCACCTGAGCTTGGGTTAGCCACGGACTACCCATTATATTGTTATACGGTGAATGAGCATCAATAACCACAAAATTACAGAGGACATACACCCTCTTACTTTTATCTTCATAGTCCACTATAACCACAGTCAGCGGTACTATTCCTAGAGGAGTCTCGGGTCTTCCTGTGAACCTTGATGGAGGAGAGAGAGATGATCTTAGGTTCTATCTACCAATCCCAAGATGGTCAAAACATGAGGCGAATATTATCTCCACGCTACTTCCATCATTGATGAAGACCCTCTTCACTGTGAATCCCTCTATTTCCGCTGTTACCACCATCATATCAGAATATGGCACTTGTGGGGATACCGCATCTTCCTCAGAAAAGGTTATGGTCTCACTTGGCTAGAATCTCTTCCATTGCCCCTCTCCCGCTGGGACATAGCGGGTTCGGGCTCTAGCGCCCGAGATTGGCTGAGAATCATCTCTCACTACTCTATTGATCACATTGATCATCTTGTTCGGTGCTGCCTCAGAGACGGGGGCTACAACCACAACCAGTTGGGCCGAAGCCCGGTTCCCATTCCCAGGAGCATTGCCTCCTCCTCGATTCTAATTTCCTTTTCACTTCTTCTTCTTAGCAGGGCCTTGCTGCTACATCTTCTTTTGAGCCTCTATGGCTACACAATCTCTTAATTTTCCTCATTCTATCAGCTTCTCAAATTCATTTCGGAGGCCCCGATACCCCTCTGTAGTATGACCATGAGATTTGTGGTAAGCACACCACTTGTCCGAGTTTACTTTAGAAGGGGTACCCTGGATCGGTGGAGGATCAGCAAACAGATTCTGATGTATCGTGAGGATCTCTGAACGCGTCTTCGAGAGCGGGGTATATGTTTCTACCCGAGGCCGAGTGGCCACGGATGGTCCCGAATCTCTTCGTCCTGACTCGGGAGCCTTCTTCTTCTCACCCTTCTCCAAAATGAAACCCTTCACCTCCTGATTTCTCCTTCATGTGGCATCATTCACGGTGCAATAAGGTTGTACTACTATCTGCAGAGTGTGAAACGTGTTGGGGATATTCTCCATCAACTTATGGAATAACGCATCGTCACTCAACCCATTTATGAACCCACTAATAACCGCATTCTCCTGCTGTTGCCTATCGGCTACCTTCATACTGTCATCCATGTATCGTCGGTAGTACTCCATGGGTCCTTCAGTGGCTTTTTGTCTAGTGGCCAGAAGCTCTGCCAATTGCTTACCCATCTTCTTCAGTTAGGAGTATCGGAATAACAAAGCTCTGCAGAAATCATAGTAGTCCCTCAAGCTTTCCTTCGGGAGGGAGTCAAACCACGACAAGAAGTTTCTCCTTAAATAGCAACCCAACAAATTACATCGTAGAGGCTCGAGAATGTCCTTCGACATCATTAGGTTCTGATAAGTGTGGACAAACTCTTCGTGATTCGTCTCCCCGTTGTATGTTGGAATGCCCTCGGGCACTCTCATACCCGATGGCCACGGGTATGTGAGTATGTACTGGATCCAGGGGGAGGTCGGCATTGCTCCATTCCTTCCTATCAACTTATCCAGCCGAGTCTCCAAAGAATTTGGGTCAGGTACCACATGATACATCAACATCCGATGGGGATACATATGAATCATCCTATTGGGATCATGTGCATGCAATCTCTCATATCCTCTGGTATGCCCGACATCACAATGGGGTCCTCCCTACCTATCTACATATCCTCCTGAAGAAGCTCCTCCGTATCCTCCGTCATATCCAACGCCAGCCGACGCTCCTTCATATCCTATAGCATATCCCATGTAACTGGGGTGGCTGTATGGGCCATTGTGATAACATGGTGCTAACGACCTTGGGTATGCGTAATCCTGCCCCGCTACTCCCGATGTCATTCCTGAATACGTCCCAAAACGCTGCCTGAAGCTAGGAGAAAATGATGGGGGTACCACAGTCAAACTCACCATCTGTCTAGAGTGTCTGGTATCATCTTCTACATTGATAACTACCCTCGAGGAAGCTGTACTCTGCTGTAACTGAGGCTCTGAGTGGCCCGGGACTGGTGGAGTCGTCATCGACACTAAGGCGGGTACCAAAGCTGGTTTCGACACCAAGACTTGAGACACATCTGCTCCTAAGGTTGGGACTTGTGACACTGCATGCCCTGAGGAACGGCCCTTCTCCAACAACCACTATCGATACTTCTCTCCTTTAGCCTGTATGAACTCTCTCATGTTCTTATCCTCCTAGTTCTCCTATCTTTATCCCGATTCTGTAGACTCGTCCACCTTCGCTCGCGCCTCCGTTAATCATGCATCTGCTGAAGGGTATAATATGCAGAGTCGTCATTCTGCTGTCCGAGGGGGGCTGAGGTAGTGGTCATCGCCTTCTTAGGTCTACCAGGTTTCCTCTTCATCTCTATCACCGTGAAAAGAATGAAAACAATGGGGATGATCCCGAAAGTGAGGTCCCACTGGGTATGCCAACTTGATGCTACACCTCTGCTTCGGTCACCAGGGGTTCGAGTTTCGGACTACTGGTAGCCTCAGACGTGCTGCCTGCAAAACATGACCCTGAAGCTACCCGAGGGTAACTGCTCTGACGTGATGATGAGATTGGTGCTTTTAAATGATGCTGCACCTCTCCC
>JAAGWI010036445.1:0-15865 GCA_012274505.1 Galium porrigens var. tenue
TTATTTTGGGATTAATGGCAATCTCTGAACTGGAGCTTGACCTTATTTTATAGGGGGTTGAAGCTCAAACACTGGCCAATGTTTACTTGGCTATGGAAAACAATCTCGAAATTATCCCGGTAAGTTGATTCAGTGCTACCTTTTACTAGATATATTTTCCTTTCAGCTTTTCTTGGAGTGTTTTGTGAACAATGAGACCAAAAGCTGGCTTGTCTGCACAAGTATAGAGAGTTGTACACTTCTAATGCTTTCTATGACATAGTAATTTAAATTGCTCAACCAAATTTTCTGCTAACAGTAGGTGTTTTCCTTTTTTATGAAATCTTAATTTATATATATTTTCCATGAAGTGGCATTTTGTGTAGTTAATAATTCTTAAACCTTGTAGTGCTGAGAATTTTACTGACATCAATTAGGGTACATATATTTACTGTCCAGGGCTAGTAAACTAATGTCTTATTATCCAAGCTGATTATTTTAGGGGCACATTAGGCTCTTCTTACTGGATACTCCTCGCGTTTACAACATTTTAGTAGTGGTTTTGTATATTTCTATGGAGGCCTTCAAGCTCTGCTGAAACTTTTAATTGCTTCTGTTTTAAATGTACCCTCTCTTTTGTATAAATTATTATAACCCACCCTTTCATCCAAACTTTTCATGAATCCTGTCATGCTTGAACTTATAATGGTCCAAGGGATTAAACATGTGAAACTATCTAAATTTAGACAATCTTAACAATTTTAGTGTCACTAAGGCCAACTCATTTCATAAAGAAAATATTTGGCCAACTTTGTATGTAAGTCATTAAGCTCGGAACTTTAAAGACCTACGATAAAAAATGTTACACTTTACAAATAGGGATGACCAATAACATGAACGAATCAAGACAGGGACTGAGTTAAAGTATGATGACCACTTTTAAACTTGATCTTAATATAAGTAATAGCACGTCTCAACTATACAATGTACAAAAATATGTATACATATTACAGTCTTCTTGAGTCGTTTCGCCTATTTGGTGCCTACCTCAGTGTATCCATAATCCTATTTTGCTTAGTTTGTTCCTGCAGCTGCCAAGAACCAACTAATGTAGAAACAACTTAAAAATAGTGGGGGAAGATGCCAGTTTGTAATATATGTGGGGGAAGTGAAGCTTGTATAACTTGAGTAGCCTTGTAATCTAAAGTCTTTCATAAGTTTGTCCTTATTATATCTTGAACCTTTGTGCTTTTATTTTCTTTAAAAATGGCGTACTTTACCGATAAAATAACGAGTTTAAGAGAATATAGGCTGTTTTAACGTTTTTCTTATTTCTTTGGTATTTTGTCACCTATACTATAATCCGTGTTAACAAAAAGTCCATCTTGATTTCTTCTTTCTATTCCTCTTGGTATCATTAATTTTGATAGTCTAATAATAATAATCTATTTATAAGACTGGTATTCATACCTGAAGTTGCATTATATGTGCAGGTTTTGAACAAGATAGATCTTCCAGGAGCAGACCCATCTCGCATATCCAAAGAGATAGAAGAGGTTGGTTTTCAGAGGCAAAGTATAGGTTTTATGGTTGCATCTAGTGGCGCTCTTTTGATTCTTCTTGATTGGTAAAGACTAGAGTTTCTAGCCTTGTTTGTTGTGACTAGGCAATATTGTCCAAACTCTGTCTAAGGGTAAATTCCCAGAGGTTAAAAAGACTGGACATGGTGATTTTTCAAGCAATATTTTTAGTGGCCCTATGTATAAAGTTTACATATAATGTGTGGGCTTGTTTGTTTGTTTCTTATATAGAAGGAAATAGGGTTCTCCCTTTCTTTGAATATAAGAAATCACAATAAATTGCAACAAATCTAAGAGTTTGGGGGCAACTTAGAGGGGGTATTAAATGTATTTGAGCCTTTAGTCATTATATATATTTGGATTCTGAATCTTTGAATCATTGTCATGAATAATCTTAAAAGATAGGAGAAAATGTCTATGTTGTTACTAAATGATTTTAGTGGTTAACTTTTGGCTCAATAATAAACCATTCAACTGTTTTATATGGTCACTCATGTTAATTGGTGACTTCCATCGGTTGTATCATATACACTGATTTAGATTCAATCACCAATTTTCAGCATACATAAGGATAAGAAAACAAATGGCAAAGTAACCATTTTACTAAGTTGAGTGGTTGATCCAAAAATTCAGTGGCTATTTCAGAATATAATTGAGTTCCCATGTTGTTCATTCTGGGAAGAAGGCTAAGATATCAAGTGCTCAATGTAGGGCTAGTTGAGTATTGGTATGGTGAGATAAATAGACCTTTTTGATGTTGGATCATAAAGAGTTTCACTGAAAATAAATTTGGTTTAAAAAGTGCAACTCCTTATACTCAAACCAGTCATTCTGTTCACGATTCTTCAGTTGTTCTTCTCTATTTGATGGGCAACGTGGAAGTTCTCTTCACTCTACTGTGGAAACCAGAAATAAAAATGTGATCAAGGATGACAGAATTGGATTAGAACAATTGTAGCTTCATGATTGCTTACAATTGAATTTGATAACTCATTTTTATGATGATGTTTACTAATTGCTATTGGTCTGCAGGTATATTTGACAGACATAAGCTTCCATTGGTTTGACCCTCTTAATTAGTACTAAATTATCGATTATATTTTATAGGTTATTGGTCTGGACTGCAGCAATGCAATTTACTGCTCTGCTAAGGTTAGTTTCCCTCGCCACCTGGCTTTTATACTTGTTTTGATGGTTCATTGTGAAAATGATAATCTGATATGGCAGTTCACAAAAAAGAAAAGACAAGAAGAGAATAGATTCTACCTTTTGCTAATTATCAGTGCACCATTTCACGGTTTGTATTTGCTAATTTTTTTTCCTGTATTCAAAGGAAGGAATAGGTATTACTGAAATACTAAGTGCAATTGTTCAAAGGATCCCTCCACCTCCTGAGACGACTGATAGGCCTTTGAGGGCGCTTATTTTCGATAGGTATACCTACAATTACTGTTTCATCTTGCAGTGTTTGTTAGTGTCTGCTGGATTTCTGAAGTATTTGAAAACAGAGTTTGTGGAAGTTGGTGGGCAAACAAATCACCTATGTTGTCAAAAATAAATAAATCTTGAAAAATAGTCTCGTGTAGCTTAGTCTGGCTATGAATATTCTAAGTCTAGTGCATATGTTTCCTCTACTCTGGAATGGCTGAGGCATCCAGGACAACTAACAGGCACAATGCCTTGTCAAGAAAGCCAATTTTTATTGCTGATGATCCTTGCCTTCTAAGTGTGGAAATGGATCTTTGCACACGTGATAACATATTCGATACTCAAAATTACTTTTCAGTTTATTTTGAGTTACTCATTTTTATGTTTGCTGTATTGTGTGCATTGTTTAAATATTACTAAATAATACAAGTGTGCGCTTTGTTCTCTATAAAACCCAGGTGTTCCAGGTCTTAATGATATGGATATGTATCTGTATGTTATTCCATTTTGTTATTTTCTCCTTTTCTTTTAATTCCTATTTTTCTTCTATTGGTTTTGATAGTTACTATGATGCATATCGGGGTGTTATTGTATACTTTCGAGTCATTGATGGGACCATTCGAAAAGGTGACAGGATTGTCTTCATGGAAAGTGGGAAGGTATGTTTTTTTTGTGTGTGATTAATTTTGGTTTAAATTTGTCGTCTCTTAAGAGAATTTGTTTTCACCACTCTTCTGGTTGAAGAGTAGTTTTCATCCTTGGCATTTACTGATCTTTGTCCTAATACGCAAAGATCAGTGTTATAAGACCTGGCCCAGTTTGTCCAAGTACGTTTGACCTGCCAATGGGGCTATGGGAGGCATTCCTGGTTCGAGTAACTAGTAAAACTAGGTCATGTAATAAACATTCAATTCTGTAAAAATCCAGATATTTTTCTACTTCTTGTTTTGCTTGTTTCTATTTTTTAAACCTATGGTGTCCCATCAACGTACCCCACCAATTGTTATTCAAAGTGAATTTACATCCCTGGCTTTCCTTTGTGGTATTGGGATCAATCCACATTAAGTTATCCCAATGGGGCCACCATAATGTGTTTTATGTTAATTCCTTAGAAATCAGAATTTGTACTATTTTTAAATATAAGTTTTGACATAAAATTCCTCCATTTCTTTTTTAGTTTTATATTATTTTTTGAGTTTTTGTTTCAATTTTTCATTTTTGTATATTTTAATATTATAAGACAGTCAGTATATCTACTACATTAGATTTTTTTTTTTTTGATCCATAATGTCACCTCACCAAATTAGACTTTGATCTTTCTTTGACAAACATCATTAACAATTAGTGAACAGTTTTATCAGTTTGGATTACTTTAAAAACTTTTGAAGCTACTTTTTGCAATGAGCCATTCCCCTATGTTTTGTGAGATGGGACTTTCATTACCCTATAAGTTATTCTTAAATATCTTTTGTTTGTCATAGTAATATTTGATTATTAATTATCATTTTTATACTTATAAATAAATAATTTATAATTCAAACTTTAATATTAACAAATAAAATGTAAAAGACAAACTCTCATATGAGGCGGCCCAAATGTTAGGCAAAAGGCTATTTAGCCGTAAACCTTAAAAAAATGCACTTTCTACACAAGATCAACATAAATAAATTCAACATCAATTGATAACAATTGAAAATAAGGTGAAATTCAACAAACAAAATGCACAACATCAATTACAGTACATAATCAACATCAACAGATTATTAATAAACATCAACATATAATCATAAAACATAACTGCCTAACCTTTGGGCTACCTCACAGGAGACTTTCTCAATGTAAAAATAACTTATATCTTCTAAGTTTCGTCATTAACCAAACACCACACTAATTTGACAGACTTCACAAGTTATGGTATGTCCTGTTCAATACAGCACTCTATTGTTTATTTATTACTCGAATTATTATTTTTAATTTGGAAAATAAATGTATAATAAAGAGAGGCAGGTAGAATACTGTAAAGTAGATGTTATATAACATTATACTGAACTTTACTATAAATGGCATCACAGTGTTAACCCCGGTCGATCATGTGTTAATAATCTCTCAAATAGTTTCACTCTATGCTGATGAAATTGGAGGTTTAACAGCATTCAGCAAGATACATGCCGAAGTATTTCGGTGGTCTTGTCCTATCATGTGTTAATAATCTTTCATATAGTTTCCTTTTCTTGTTGAGTACCTAATAACTTTTATTGGCTGATTGTGCAAAACATTGTGTTGATTCTTGTCTAAAAACTCAAATTATGGCAGGATTATTATGCTGATGAAATTGGAGTTCTGTCTCCAAGCCAGTTGCAAATTGATGAATTGCGTGCTGGGGAGGTAAAGATTGTAGCTACATTTTCTGATCATGGAATAAAAACCATTCTTAGCCTGTATGTTATGGCTGTCTCTATTTCAGGTTCAAGTATTAATGGAATATAAACCATTTTCTCCTGTGTTTTGTTTGAAGTTTAAGATTCTCTATAGGTTTGTAAAAAATCTGGGGAGGGATATGGGATATTCTCACTTAAGGCAGCAACGAAATGATCAAACAATTAGTTGCTTTTTTTAATGGACTTGTCAGAAGTGTCTCACTATTATCCATTTTGCATTATCATTTTTAGATTTTAGGTATCTCAATATTATCCTATAGTTAAAAGACTTTTAGATTCTTTTAAATCATTTTCATCAATTTTAACTTGCCCTCTATTCCGACTTCTACGATTCTTAAAGGGGCAAAGCATATGTTCCGTTTTAGTTATGTTAACATTTTTATATCATTCTTTTGATTAACAAGACATTATTTGAAAGGTTTGGTGTAAGCAGCTCATGGTTAGGGCTGTGTCAAACACATGTGTGTACATTACTGGTGTAAACAACTAAGAAATTAATCCAATGACCAGTTAGTCTGTAATGCAAGCATCAATATATTTCTCAGCTTGCTTGACTTATAACACCTAAATAAATATGCTTTATGAAGAAAATATCTACTTTACTTTTATAATATCAGTGTACAAAAATTCGGCATATTTTTTTCATTGTATTCTCTACAAACAGTAAAAAACAGGCTTCTTGATGTTGGAGAAGTAGGTAAAAATACAAATTCTAGATGTAGATTATGAATAATGCCAACAAGGGAAAGCTTGTCTTCTGTAATCGTAAAGCTCCATTATGATTTAGCTTAAGAAAAACACTCACCCATCCCTTATTTAGCTTAAGAAGTATCAAATGCATTCTCTAAAGATATCTCTAATCGATGACATTTGCCCAAATTTACGGTTCACACTCCCTTTTTGGCAGCTTTTGAAATTTCAATGTCACCCTTTCTTATTTCCTACCACACTTCATGTATTTCTTAAATTTTGTGCATGATATGGGACATATGTAGCAAATAGTAAACGAAATCATACCAATAAGGAAGCTACCCTTACCAATTCTTCAAATTGATATAGTTAATGAAGTTTACAATTATTTCAAAATTTAAAAAGCGGCAAAACTGTTGCGGAAACCACAGATTGCCCTATTGTTCATGTTACTCTTCAATTACCATCAATTGTAATTGCAAAGGTGCACTGTCACTTACCCCTTAAGGTTCACTGATTACTTAGTAGAGAAGTGGGGCATGAAATGAAATGCAATTTGTGCATCAGGAAACTGAAAGCATGTGGAAACTGCTAGTTTGACTCACAATAGAAGAATAAATGAGATAACGTAGTTCTTATTATCACTTGTTGGTTTTTTAAAGTTGATTTGTCTGATATTCTGGTTTTATCTTTCACCATGGAAAAGTCATTCTTTTCCTTTAGACTAAAATGATTATCTGTGAGTAGATTTATTATATAATGAAAAGCACATTTGAGTTGTGACATAGAATGAGAAAGCCTAGTTACCGTGAACTTATAAGAAGATAGCTGATTTTATGTTCCAATTTTTTCAGGTCGGATATCTGTCAGCTTCAATAAGATCAGTGGCAGATGCTAGGGTTGGTGATACCATAACCCAGTACACTAGAAGGGCAAAACAATCACTTCCTGGATACAAGGAAGCTACACCAGTGGTGTTTTGTGGCCTATTTCCTGTTGACGCAGACCAGTAATGCATTTTGTCGTTGTTAGCCTTTATGTATTGAAGTTGTGATGGAAATTTTCGTAAACTGTTGTGTGTCTATGCTCTTGTAGATTTCCTGATCTACGTGATGCACTGGAGAAGCTCCAGCTGAATGATGCTGCATTAAAGGTAAGACTGTTAGCATTTATAAAAAGAGTTCTTAAATGTTTGCATACACTAAGGTCATATATGCATGCAAAAGTTGATGGATCCACACTTATTTTGACTATTTATTGGCCCATTCCAGTATTTGACAATTGCTTTGTTCTTTTATGATTGGAATTTTATTTATAGGCCCATTCTAGTATTTGACAGTTGCTTTGTTCTTTTATGATTGGAATTTTGTGATAAGTCTTGATTGTGTGTGCCAGTGAAAGTTGAGTACTGTACAGTTGGTTGTGGACCATTATCTGTAGCTTGTCAGTCAGTTTGTATTCATATGGCAGTGCTGCATAGAACTTTTAGTAACAGTCTCACCTGGAGTTTAAAAAAACATGTTTGGAAGATGATTGAATAGAGAAGATATACTATTGCTACTTTCTTGTTTAGGACATGGCAATAAGTGGACAGTGTTCGTGTATAGTTAAACTGAAATTATGTACTGTCCTTACTTATAAGTGGAAAATGCATTCCACATGCCTGATTACTATCTGGATATCATAATGGATTGTTATTAAAGTCTGAGTGTTTGACAAATGTTTGCTGCGACAATGTCCTGCATGAACGATATACCATCACAGTTTGAACCTGAGACTTCCAGTGCTATGGGATTTGGATTTAGATGTGGATTTTTGGGACTGCTACATATGGAAATCGTTCAGGTTGAGTTTATATCTTCTGTACATTTTATTGCTAGTTTCACCATCTTTGAAACCTGACACTTTGGCTGCATTTCACAGGAAAGGCTTGAGCGTGAGTACAACTTGAATTTAATTACAACAGCTCCAAGTGTTGTGTACAAAGTGCACTGTGCAAATGGTGATACTGTAATATTTCTATCCTGTCCCATTCATTCTCTTTAGTGTTCCATTGATTCTAAAATTGCAAATCCTATGCTTGTGAAAATATTTGCATTTGTGATGCATGAGAGCTAAAATTTGGAATATTAACGGATATGAGAGTGAATATAAAATCTGGCATGCCACCTGGTCATATATTTAGTAAACCTAAAGTTATTCTAATGAGTTTTTTATCTGTCATATTAGCTATTGATTATGGTAATGCTCTCTTGATGGTGGACTATACTTTTTTGACCTTTTCATTTTCTTCCTGTACTTTTTGACCTTTTCATTTCTTCCTGTCGATGGAGGAAACAAACACATTACAGTTTGTTGTCCACATACATGCAAGGAGGTGGAGTTGATAATTCCCCTTGAAATATGTGTGAGAGATTCTGTCCCAGAATGCCTTGTTATGACAAAACTAATTAATATAAGTAATCTTAGCCTGCTGTACTTAGATGGTGCCCCCTAATGATAAGACACCAACTAATTAATATACCAATTGGTTTTGAGATGGTGTCCCCTAATGATTACATATACTGCACAATTCCTCCAATATTTTCTGAAATAGATTAATATCAATGCCATAAGATAATACCATTGTACATACACAATATATGCAACTATGCTCTGAATTTTTGATGAATAATATGTTATTTGCCTGGCACTGTGTAAGCCCATGTTTCACTACTATTTTGCAAATCTCCAAAACCATGCATGTAAAACTTCTTAATCCTGCACTCATGGCTATTATTGGGTGAAGTATCTAGGTGTCTTATCTTGGTTTGTTGCTGTAGATTTGAACAGTATCAAGTTTGGCCACATGGGCTACTTTTTATTGGTTATCTCTGTCCCATATGGTTGAGTAAGCCCTTAAGCAACAAGTCAAGCACTTAATTCATGGTGATTGACCTTCTACATTATCAAGTTGAACTTGAGCCTTGATTAGAGTTGGTCGAGATCCCTCCAGAATAAATGGCTGAAGTTGGATTGACAATACTTATTGTGAGAGTTGTGAGAATGAAATCGGGGAAGATGATTTGCATACTCTCTTAAGCATTCTACAAAATAAAATAAGTGACCAAATTTATTTTATCAATACTCACAATTACCATGTTGTTCTCTGGTTCTTTAGCTCTTTATTATGAGTTTGTTTAAATGAAATTGGGGAAAGTTGATACTCACTTTATAAAACTAATTAGTTCAAAGAAAGATCCTCAGACTTATAGGCCTATCCAAAAGCTATTGGGTATCTTGTTAGAGAGTTTACTTGTACATGATTTTTAAAACAAAACTAAAATTTCTCGATTCTATTGATTAATTTAACCCCCACATAAAAGGGATTGTCTCTCTGGTGAAAATTTTGTCGATGCTATTTCACGTAATAAGTTCCCGTGTTGTGCAATGTTAAATAGATTTCAAATTTTCCTGTTAGGATTTCCCTTTAATTTTTATGGGATTTTGATGCCTCATACCATTTTCCCTGTTAAATCTCCATGACAGTTTCAACACATTTTGTTTGTGCTTTTGTTGGTCTTTGTCGACTTCTTAAGCCTTGTATGTTATTTCTGTTAATATAGGTGGAATGTTCAAATCCATCCGCACTACCTGAACCTGGGAAAAGGCGATCGATTGAAGAACCATTCGTTAAGGTCATATCATCCCTTATCAAGTTCATTTTTATGTACAAGTTGTAGTAATTTGTGTTCTATACTTGAAAATGCCCTGATATAAATTTTGATATAACAGATAGAAATGCTCACACCGAAGTCTCACATTGGCCAACTCATGGAGCTTGCTCAAGATCGAAGAGGAGAGTTTACAGAAATGAAGTACATAGCCGAGAATAGAGCATCCCTCATATATCAATTACCTTTGGCTGAGGTACCCAGATTCTACCTGCTAAATTATTAACTTGTTATCTAAAGCTTGCAGAATATGATCCAACATTATTCTAAAGAGCCATTGCTAGTTAACGTGCTTTTCAGCTAATTAACCATCGGTCCATTGTTCATTACACTGTGAATCAATATCGTATGCTTCCCTAATCAATCTTAAGTTATATTTCTTTATTTCATGTAATGCTAATTATGATTTATATAATCGGTGCATTTATTGATATTTTTATTCATGGATCTTGTTTGGAAGATCACCTATAGGATCGGATTCACATATCTATTATTTCTGTCAAAAGCAAGTAGTGTGGAAAGAAAAATATTTCTTGAATGCCGAGCTCATTTTTTGTGCTTAGGACAAGCTTCTGGCCATTCATAGTTTTAGCTCTCGAAACATTACAGCGGTTTTCATTTGAATGGGCGCAATGCTTAGGAATATTTTCGTAGTCAGAAGTAATTAGAGAGCATTTTTTTTTCCCCCGCAAAAGGGTCTCTAAATTGCATCAGCATCATTTTACATGAAAGACTGTCAGATATTAACTCAAGCCATAAATAATTGCAGATGGTTGGAGACTTTTTTGATCAGCTTAAATCAAGGAGCAAGGGCTACGCAAGTATGGAATACTCTGTAACAGGGTAAAAAAATTGTGTTCATACCTTGTTGACGATGCTAAATTGCACACAACAATTGAGTTTATAGTATGTTTCTGTCACTTGGCTGCAGTAAAAACCTTCTCTATACTAGTTGATAATCAATGAAGTGCTCAGATTTAATCCACCTTCCTTCACCATGTAATTTCTAAGATCTAGGATTCTAACATGTGTACACATATATACTCTTGAATATACTAAAATATCCACAGATGAATTAACACTGCCATTACATTTAATTATATGCTTCGTCCATCAACACCCTAGTGCAGCACTTCCGTTTTAGGAAATATAACAAGAAATGTAACCATGCCTTTTGAGAAAGCTCTAATGGTAAATTACCTATCTACCCACACTTAATCTCTAAAAAGTAATCATATTTACACTTACTTTCCTTATCTTCTTATCACTTAAATCATATCTACACTTTTCTCTCTCATATGTCTAAAATAATATGAAAATCCTTTGGTTGAATAAAATTATGAGCCCTGGAAGTATTATTTATGTCAGGTATAGAGAGAGTGACTTGATAAAGCTCGACATTCTGATAAACGGTGAAGTTGTGGAACCTTTAGCCACCATAGTGCATAAGGATAAGGTTAGTAAAGTTCTAAGATAGTTGCTGTATGATCCGCAGCTTATTTCTTCTTGGAACTATAAACAACATTAGATGAGGAATTATGTTGTTTCGGCAATTTGCTAATCAATACTGAATGAACTCAGTAGACATTACCTTTTCTGTTTGTTTTTCTTTGCTGACACATTGTAAGATGTTTATTACTTTCTATATTCAAAGGTTCCTTACATTTTCTTTTTTTTGTAAATCGTTATTTATTTATATGCAATCTGTGATGTGTGTGATTTTTAGAATTATCTGGCATCTGCCAGTCGGTTTATAGAATTATATAGACTGGCACCCAGACATGAACAACTTGAAATATCGTCTTAATTCCTTGTTGGATGAAAGATTTATATACGCGCTATTTATATCAGTGATAAGTCAATATGTTTACAAAAAAAAAGTCTTTATACTGCTTATAGAGATAACAGAACATTTCCCAGTTACTTCTCTTTGAAAATGAAATCCTAACATTTCTCCACATCCAGGCACTTTCCGTGTTCAATTTTTTTGCTGAACCCCGAGCATCTTAATAAAAATAAATTATATTAAAGGTCAAATAATCTTTTTTTTCCTGTCTTTAATTGGAGAGAACTTGTATGCAGGTCTTTGTATTAAAATTCATCCCATTATGTGGGGTTCACTCTTAAGAATTTTAGATGTGTTTTTCACTTTGAATAGTTTCCACTTGTATCTTCATAAGGGCAGTTTCTTCCCTTTCCATTTGTATATTTAATTGTATCTGCTATGTGCTGAAATGTTAATTGGGTGTTTACTTGCTAATGCTCTTATATATGAATTAGCAATTATTTACTGGGATTTTCTCAACTGAAAATTCCAACAACTGCAATATTCACTATTCAATTTCCCATTTTGTCAGTTTATCATTGTTCATCTCCACTAATTTTTAGTAAGATTGAAATTTTGTTTTGAGTTATAGAATAAAGAACAATTTTAAAAAGAATTGTTAATCTGATACTGCTCTCTTTTGTTTGACTCATCATTCCCTTTAAAAAAATATTCCCTTAAAAAGGATGTTCCAGCTCCTCTAATGTCAACCCGTGTTGCTGAATTTAGGCTTATGCTGTAGGAAGAGCTTTGACTCAGAAACTGAAGGAACTAATTCCCAGACAAATGTTTAAAATACCTATCCAGGTTAGCTCCTATCTTGATTAAATGAAGTCTGTCTTTTCCTCTTTTCCGTCATAAATTTAAAACTTAAGCCACATTTAGGTATTGTAAATTTGTTTCTATTTCCCCTAGTTCGTGACTTTGCGACAGTGGCTTGACTATCATAGTCGTCTTACATTTTCGCTTTTCAATTAATTTCTTCCAGGCATGTATTGGCTCCAAAGTGATTGCCAGTGAAGCTTTGTCTGCTATCAGGAAGGATGTTCTTGCTAAATGCTACGGTAAGAAAAATCAGTACACTATGTTTCAATCTTAAATAGGCTATTCTACTCAGGCAAACTTTGTTAGGCCATCTCTTATGGTAGAAACTACTTTTGAGTTTCTTTCAATTAAATATTTTCCAAAAACCCTCTAAACAACTCATCCCAACTATCATGAAAATCTCACACATATTTTCACCTCATCTTTCTATGCCCCACCTATATCTATTTATCATCCACTTTACTATTTCTCTTTCCTCATACCACTATTACTCATCTACTAATAAATATATTTCAAAGTAAAATTTTAATAAATTATATATAAAAATATACAATTTTTAAGTTGTAATTATACATTTAAAATTAAAAGTTACAAAATTAAATTGAATTGAATTTAAGTAAAATTTTATGTATTAAAAATAGTATTTGTATGCCTAAATTAAGATGAATTTCATCAAATCATAATTTTCGCGATGTTTTACTCTTTTTCAAATTTTAATTTTGGACAAACTCTTGATGCAGCCCAAAGGTTAGGCAAAAAGCTATTTAGCCATAAACCTAATAAAAAATGCACCTTCTACACAAGATCAACATAAATAAATTCAACATCAATTGATAACAATTGAATTTAAGGTGAAATTCAACAAATAAATGCACAACATCAATTACAGTACATAATTAACATCAACAGATTATTAATGAACATCAACATATAATTATAAAACATCAACTGCCTAACATTTGGGCTGCCTCACAGGAGACTTTCTCCTAATTTTTAGAGTCTATTCTATTTCCCATAGCTAATATTGGACTCTATAAATTAAGGTTTACAAATAATTCATAACATAAATAAATTTCAATTTTCTTCTCCAAATTGATTTTGCCAAACCTAATTTTTAGAGTCTATTCTATTTCCCATAGCTAATATTGGACTCTATAAATTAAGGTTTACAAATAATTCATAACATAAATAAATTTCAATTTTCTTCTCCAAATTGATTTTGCCAAAGAGAAAGTCTCCTGTGAGGCAGCCCAAAGGTTAGGCAGTTAATGTTTTATGATTATATGTTGATGTCTGTTGATGTTGATTATGTACTGTAATTGATTTGTGCATTTATTTGTTGAATTTCACCTTATTTTCAATGTTATCAATTGATGTTGAATTTATTTATGTTTATCTTGTGTAGAAAGTGCATTTTTTATTAAGTTTATGGCTAAATAGCCTTTTGCCTAACCTTTGGGCTGTCTCGTATGAGAGTTTGTCTTTGCCAAACTGATTCAAATCCAAATTAACTAACCAATGTACATGAGATTCAAAAGGATAAAAACAAGGAAAAAGACCACGCGTCACAATTATTGCTTGTGGGTTGGGCCACCTTCCTGGTTTTCCGTTTTCTTCAGCGTCTGCTCCTGAGCAAATGCAACTTAATTTCCTTCCCGGAGTTTTAGGAAAAATCACGTAACACACTGCCCAAGTTGGCATAAATTTGAGTTCCATCGGTTTCTAATTCCAAGAAATCCTCCCATAGTAGATGGTCTTAGTTTTTCATTTTGCTTTTACAAATTTAAACTTGCAACTCTGAATAAATCCAGTGGTTCTCCCCTGTATTTAGTTGTTTTTCCTACTACATCTCCTACTATGAGTGGAAAAAAGAGGCTTAGGCCTTCAGTAGTCAGTATTAATGTTACTTGTGAAAGAAATCCCTCAGGATATTTGACTTTCTTGTGTGAAGTTCCGCCTGCAATCAACAGCGGGCTCAGATAGATTCTTCTTATTCCTCTTATTACTAAATCCTGTACAGAAATTTAACTCAACCCAATTCATCCAATACGTGGTTGCAAATGCTAAAATTGCATTGGAATAAAGTCTTGATCTATTGGTTTGCCCTGATGTCTTCTTCACACTGAATAATATCTTAAAAGCTCCCATGGTGTCTCACTATTTTTCCACTTTCGATTT
This sequence comes from Galium porrigens var. tenue, assembly GCA_012274505.1. Classification (NCBI taxonomy): domain Eukaryota; kingdom Viridiplantae; phylum Streptophyta; class Magnoliopsida; order Gentianales; family Rubiaceae; genus Galium; species Galium porrigens. The sequence goes on from JAAGWI010036445.1 coordinate 14,657, forward strand.
TGTCAGTTTTGAGGTCATCTTATTTTATTAATAAGTATGATAGATTGTTGATGCATTGTTATTTGCTGACACAGGTGGAGACATTTCAAGAAAAAAGAAGCTGCTTAAGAAACAGGTGCCACTCTTAGTTTCTTGCAGCTTATTCTGGATTTTGAATTGATTATTTTTCAATGCGTTGTTTAAAGAATGTGTTTCAATGTAAATCTTGTTACATCTCGCTTTTGAATAGTAGTGATAGAGTGCAGTTCTCAGCTGCATTCTTTTGCCTCCCATTATGTATTTGCTAAACCATTCATTTGGAATTTATACTTGAACCTGCACAATAGACGTTTCTTAACAACGGTTAAAAGATCACAATGAGTTCTTCATTCTTCAAACCAGAAGTAGAGAATATCTTTATCATACGTGTCATTAAAAGCTTTGCGTGAATGTTTTTCCAAAATTAAGTTGTCCTGATAACCTAGTATGATAAAACGGCAGTTAATTCACTGATTCACGGAATATTTGATTTGACCCTGACTGACTTGTAAATATGGATCTCAACATACCTTTGTGAATTTGTGTGTAATGTACGATTTCCAAATCTTTACACTGTAATTTTTGTGATCTTTAAACTTTACCATTTTATAAAGTCTTAAATTCCGCATTCACTCATTCGCCAACTACTATGACTAAAAGATAAATGTTAAATAATAATAAGAAAATTGAGTATCCCCTCTTGGAAAAATAAAGATAGACGATAAAGTAGTAATAAAATGTGTACCTTCTTCTATACTTACTGAATAGGCTGTGAAAGGATTGAGACTATTAGTATTAAGCAATGTAAACAATGTATAACTCGCGGGTATAACTTGAGACTATTACATACAGTGTATAACTTGCGGGTAGGTGGTATATAAACAATGTAATTATGATTCTCCTCAATCTCTTTTGTGTTCTATGCAAGTAATTTAGCAAAATTCGCGAGACTGTTTGGCACATGTTCTTATCATGAATGTTTATCCTTAAACCTTGATGTTGAAGATGATCTCAATAGCATTAACAGGGCAGCTCTAAATAGATAGCTGTTGTATATTAGATTGGGATTATGAATTAGTAATATGTTGGGCTTTATCATTTTAGAAACATTATCATACTCGTTATATGTTATGCAGGCTAAGGGAAAGAAAAGGATGAAGGCAATTGGTAAAGTAGATGTCCCTCAAGAAG
>JAAGWI010036528.1:3856-14819 GCA_012274505.1 Galium porrigens var. tenue
AGTATTCCAATATTCTTGGGGTGTATATTTTTCGGTTCTCTGTTGCTGAGCTGTGTGTATTTATGTCCTCTTAGATTTGACTGGGTGAATAAATTAGCTTTGCAATAATCTTGCCCCCTTAAGTTTTTTATGGCTTCTTTCAGGCGGCCATTACCTTTAACTCCATACAAACTGAAGTGCGATAAAGAACAATTGAATTCCAGGTAATTCTGTCTCTTTCCAATTGAAAATCTAAACTGGTTCTGCATTGATCTGTTTATGCTATTATCATGCTTATCAATGAGTGTGTGTACCATTCCAAGCAGACTCGGGCCACCTGACTTTCATCTCCCAACTTCTACTTGTCCTGAAGAGACACTCACCAAGGATTATGTTCATTCTGGTTACAAGGAAACGGTTGAAGGTCTTGAGGTACATTTTGGTTATATACTGATAATTTAGACCTTGATATGGTTATACGTTAATATTATTACATTTGTTCTGTATTATTGGGATTATTGCCTCATCAGTAATGTTTGTGCTGATGTATCCAGGAGGCTCGAGAAATTTCACTAACTCAGATTCATAGTTTTCCCAAGCCCGTGATTCTTAAGTGCAGAGAGGTATTTCTCATTTGTGATTTTTTTGTTTTGTTCGATAACTTCGATTCATTGGTTTACATTTGATTTCGACCATAACTTTTTGGGATATTTGGTGCATTTAGTCAACCTCATGTATTGTTAATAAAGTAGTTGATGGCTTACTTTGCAAGATATTCTGAACTGACAATCTCTCTCTCTCTCTCTAAGCAGGCGATAAGAAAATGTCACAGAGCCATAAATGAGTCCCGTGCTCAAAAACGCAAGGTGATACTGCTATTCCTTGTAGCGTTGTTTGAGATTGAAATTTATCTTGCATGTTTTCTAGAGGAAGACTACCACTTTCTGACCAATCTTTCTTGTTTATAATGCTTTGTTAAACCAATCTTTCTTGATTATCATTTGGAACAAAATATTATGGCTAAATGATGCTTCTGTTTTGGCAGGCTGGTCAAGTTTATGGAGTACCTTTATCTGGTCAGCTATTAAGTAAGCCTGGTGTCTTTCCTGAGCAGAGACCTTGTGGTGAAGAGTTCCGGAAGAAGTGGATTGAGGTTTGTTCTTGTTTTCATATCAATTTCACTGTCTGTTGTTTGGTGGTTAATGTAGCCTTGGATATACTTTAGTGGACAGCAGGATAATATGTACAAGTATCTCAGTCATTCTTGATGAGCTTGGTTGGCATTTGATGCCATTTCTGTATCTGTTTTTGTGGATTAACTATTGCATCTGGAAAGTGAGTGGCTAGTGTAGTCTTAAGGCTCATAAAAACATTATGAAGGAATTTTTTGTGGTAGCTGTCTGGGAAACTGTGTTTCTTGCTTGATGAGATTGGTTGGCCTTGGCCCTTTGTGTTCTCTTGTTTAAGCCTTTGTTATCACAAGCATAGTTGGTTTCTGTTGAAAATACAACTATATATTTTGAGCATCATCTTCTGTTGCTTGTGTCAAACAAATAAAACCCAATTACATTGTAGTGGAAACCACATTATTCTAGTAGCTTATGAGACAACTCATCTAGTAGCTAAGCTAAATCATTTGTGTTTGTATAGGTAATTTTGTGCAATTGTTTTATATGAGTTTGTCTTATTTGCTTTGCCATACTGCATTCACTGGTGCTCTCTGATGATATTGGAGGTGGAATTTGGATCACAAGAAGAAAATATTTTGGGAGGAGCACAAGTATCCATCTTCTTAGGTCTATAACAATCAGCATAGGCTAGAAGTCTTGTCTAATTTTATCCTGTCATCTACCTTATTGTGCTGACTCCTAGGCTTCGTTTCTTGAGAGCAAACAGAAGGGCTGAACTAACCCTTTAGTCTGAATTGTAAATGCACAATTTGGTAGTACTCATTAGCCAACTATTTTAAAACTAAGCTGAACTTCAATCAAGGAATATGTTAAATCAATGAAATCTTGGGGAAAAAACTGGCATAAAATTGGTTGCATGGAACTGGTTTTTGAGCTACCAGCCGATTTTTGTTATTCTTGTGTTTTTCAAACTGGTGTTTTGGTTTAATTGGATGAACACTCTCTCTTACTGCTGTTAACAAGTTCTATTTTTTCGCTTATTTGGAGTCCATGGTCTTATATCAATAATCCTTCCAGGGATTATCTCAGCAGCATAAGAGATTGCGATCTTTGGCCGATCATGTCCCCCATGGTTTTAGGAGGAAATCTCTATTTGAAGTTCTTATTAGGAATGAGGTTCCTCTGCTCAGAGCTACGTGGTTTGTCAAAGTAACATATCTTAATCAGGTACCTTACCTTGGGTGATGGTATATGATTTTATCTCATTCGTTCTTTTGATTTCCAACCTTGGAACAAGGCAGATAATGATTTGGCTTTGCAGGTTCGACCTGGCTCTTCTAATTTGTCCGCTAGTGTGCCTGACAAAAACCAACTTTCCCGGTCAGAGCAGTGGACTAAAGATGTCATTGATTACCTGCAGTCTCTATTGGAAGAGTTTGTCTCTAAAAATAACTTCCATTCTATTGCGCATATTAGGGACCCATCATCACAGATGGTTTATGCTGGGTCATCACAGCATAGAAATGGTCCTGCGTCTTTATCTTCTGATGCTGGTGAACCCTCATTGCACTTTAAATGGTGGTATGTGGTTAGGCTCTTACAGTGGCACCATGCAGAGAGACTGATTATTCCTTCCTTTGTAATTGATTGGGTGTTCAATCAACTGCAGGTACTGTAAACATGGGTGTCATTAATTTGTTTGAGTTCATTGACTCTTTTACCTTTTCTAAAGTACCAATTTTATTTGTCCAGGAAAAAGAATCCCTTGGGATTCTGCAGTTGTTGTTACCTGTTATATATGGCGTTTTAGAAGCCGTTGTATTATGTCAGTCCTATGTGCGCACTTTGGTTGGCATAGCAATACGTTTCATCCAAGAACCTTCTCCAGGTGGCTCTGATCTTGTAGATAATTCTCGACGGGCTTATACTATTTCAGCTCTGGTTGAGATGCTTCGTTATCTTGTACTTTCTGTGCCTGATACTTTTGTTGCTCTGGATTGCTTTCCTTTACCCTCATCTGTGATTACCCCCGTGGTGAGTGATGGGAATTTCTTGTTGAAAACGGCTGAAGATGGCAGTAAAACAAAAACTGTTACCCCTGTAGCTGCCAGCTTGCCGAGAGACAAAGGCGCTGATGCTCTACCTGACTCTTTGTCCATTGGTCGTATAGTTATGTCTATCCAAAATCGTACAGAAAACCTTGCTAGAGCTGCTAGACCTGGGCATCCTGGTCAAAACCTAGTAAAAGCTCTACAGGCACTGGATAAATCTCTTACTCACGGGGATGTGAGAGTTGCTTGCAGACTTCTTTTTGACAATCTTTGCAACAGACCTGTTGATGAAATTTGGTTTGCTGAAGTCAGTGCATGTTTACGGTCGTCTTTGAAGTATATTGGATCAGTCACCTTGTCATTTATATCATCTGTTTTCTTCATCTGTGAGTGGGCAACTTGTGACTTTAGGGATTTGCGCAACAGCCCATTGACAGGGCTGAAGTTTACTGGGAGAAAGGACTTCTCTCAAGTTTATATTGCTACTCGCATTCTGAAGCTGAAGAGGTTGGAGATGAAAAGTGTGTTCCGGTGCAAAAATGAGAGCAATCTTTCTTTTGATAGTTTAGCCAAAGATCCTGAGTTGGTGAATAAATATCCTGGTGTGTCTGTTGGCAGCAGTTTTGAACTCAAATCTATTTCAAGAAGTGGGGGAAGTAAAAAGGTTTCCCGGATTTTTGAAAGCCCAAGTCCCTTGCATGACATTATTGTATGTTGGATTGATCAGCATGAGGTTGACAGTCGAGAAGGTATCAAGAGACTCCAGCTATTCTTAATGGAACTTCTTAGGGCCGGCATCTTCTACCCCCAGGCATATGTGAGGCAATTAATGGTAAGTGGAATCATGGAAAGAAATGGAGTGTCAGATCTGGAGAGACGTAAGAGGCATCACAGAATATTGAAGCACCTTCCTGCTTCCCTTGCACGTTTTGCTCTGGAAGAAGCACGAGTGCTTGAAGAATCGGTGATTTCAGAGGTCATTAATATATATTCTAATGAGCGGCGGCTGGTTCTTCTCGGGCTGCTTGACCACCCAAAAATGTCTGAAGGTTATGGCAATTCTCGACAGAAGAAGAAACAGAAACAGAAACAAACCAGTTACTCTGGAGGTGGCACTGCTCCTCCTTCACCAAATGAACATTGGAAATCGTTTCAGACTACATCCAGTTTTATATCCAACAGTTCTCGAGGAGTTGAGCTTGAAGATCTAAAGGCTTCAATAGCAATGTTGCTGCAATTCCCCCCCTCGTCCGCTCCTGGTGATCCCGGGATAGAAGAATCAGCTGGTAGTATCAAGAGAAGTACAAGCTTCTCTGGAAATAAGACAGAGATTGCCGAGGCAACACCAGGATGTGAAGAATGCAGAAAGGCAAAAAGACAAAGGTTAGGCGAAGATAGGATCTCGTATATACAGGGATTTGCATCCAGTGCATTGGATGATGAAGAAATTTGGTGGGTAAAAAAGGGTGCGAAGTCACTGGATTCTTACAAGGTGGATCCACCTCCTAAGCCAGCCAAGCAGTCGGGAAGAGGGAGGCAAAAAGTTGTGCGCAAGACTCAAAGCCTAGCACAGCTAGCAGCTGCTAGGATTGAAGGTAGTCAAGGAGCCTCAACTAGCCATGTTTGTGATAACAGGGTGAACTGCCCACATCACAGGACGGGGGCAGAAGGAGATGCATCAAAATCAGCAGATGGTGCCAGAGTGCCATCTAACGGAGACATCACTTCAATTAGTGGCATGCTTAAAAAAATGCGACTCGTAGAGAAGAGAACTGTGATGGTGTGGCTGATAAATTTGGTAAAGCAGCATGTTGAAGATGCTGAAAGAACTGCCACCAAAATTGGTCAATTTGGGAGGTCATACTCTGCTGTTGATGATAGGAACTCTGTACGGTGGAAACTTGGTGAAGATGAATTATCTGTGATATTGTACTTGATGGACGTTTCTAATGAGCTGGTATCTGCCGTCAGGTTTCTTCTCTGGTTGCTGCCAAAGGTTGTTGGCAGTGCTGTTGCTCCTGTTCACAGTGGTCGGAATGCTTTAATGCTCTCAAGGAATACAGAGAACCTCGTTTGTGAAGTAGGGGAAGCATTCCTCGTATCATCAATTCGTAGGTCTGGTCAAAATGTCCTTTACTTGACTTTGTTTCTTCTGTTTAAGCTTTGGCTTTTGGCCCTAGTAGTGATATTGCATTTTGCTAAGTTGCCTCCACTTTGATATTATATGCTCTTGAATTCAACTTTTCTTTTGCATCATTTACTAATTGTACCTGTAGTTACATTGCTTACCTTAATATTTATTTCATGATCGCTGATCAGTACCTCGTGATCTATTTCTATTTAGTGGTTTCAATGCTTTTTAGGGCTAGTTATTCTGCAGTTCATTATTAATCTTTTAGCAACCACTTAAACTCCCCCAAGATAGCTGTAAGCTACAGTTTGCCAGCTTTCCCCTTAACCTATTTTGAATCCTTTCGGTTTAGTATGGCATCATGAAGATTAGTGATTTGCTTGGTTCTTCTGGATTGGAGTAATACTCACCCTTATCTTGAGCTGGATCAATTTAGCAATCTGGAAACTCTCTATATATTGTCACGAATATACTTTTTGGACCAATGAAAACTGTTTTACCATTTATGAAAGTTGATATTGATTGGATTTTGTTTGACACATTTTATTAACTTCAATTCAGGTATGAGAATATCATTGCTGCAGCAGATCTTGTTCCCGAAATCTTGTCAGCTGCCATGTGTCGTGTTGCTACAACAATGGCTTCTACAGGAAGAGTGTCTGGTTCATCTTCTTTGGGTTATGCACGGTACCTGTTGGCAAAGTATGGAAATGTGGCTAGTGTTGTAGAATGCGTAAAGGACTTCAAATCCAATTATGATAAAAGATTGCTTTCTGAGCTTGAATCTGGAAGATTGCCTGATGGAGAGTTTGGTTTCCCACTCGGAGTTCCAGCTGGAGTTGAAGATCTCGATGATTACTTCCGCCAAAAAATTAGTGGTGTACGCGTATCTAGAGTTGCTTTGGCAATGAGAGATATAGTACAAAGGAAATTCGAGGAAATTTTGAACTCTTTCTATGGTAAAGATCGAAAACTTTATGGGCCTAATGCACTGAAAGGTCCTGGCTGGGAAAAATTAGATGACGGTTTTCAAACTGCTCAACAGATAGTCATGGGACTAATGGAGTGCATGAGACAAACTGGTGGTGCTGCCCAGGAAGGGGACCCTACATTGGTATCTTCAGCTATTTCAGCTATTGTTGGTAATGTTGGGCAGGTTATTGCCAAAATCCCTGATTTAACTGTTGTCAATCATATAAATGTTCAGTCAACATCCAGCTCAATGTATTTGGCTAGATACTTTTTACGAATGCATATCACTTGCTTATGCCTGCTTAAGGATGCGCTGGGCGAGCGTCAGAGCCGTGTATTTGAGGTTGCTCTTGCAGCAGAGGCTTCATCTGCCCTTGTACAAGTTTCTGTTCAAGGAAAGGCTTCTCGATCTCAGTTTCAGCCATCTCCTGAACCGCATGATTCCTCTGCTAGCTCTCCATACGAAGCTTTGAATAGTTCCGTCAAAACAGTACTTGGAAGAAGTGCTAAGATTTCTGGAGCCATATCTGCCCTTGTTGTTGGGGCACTTCTCCAGGGAGTTACTTGCCTTGAGAGGATGGTGACACTGTTTAGATTAAGGGAGGGGCTTGATCCAATTCAGTTTCTCAGGAGTATGAAGTCCAACTCAAATGGCAATGCTCGTTCAATTGGGTTACTGAAGGTGGATAACTTGGTTGAAGTGTCCACCCACTGGTTTCGAGTGCTTGTAGGAAATTGTAGAACTGTTTCAGATGGATTTATTGTGGATCTCCTGGGTGAGGCCTCAGTTGTAGCCTTGTCTAGAATGCAAAGAACCCTATCAGTCAACTTGGTCTTTCCACCTGCCTATTCTATATTTGCTTTTCTAGCGTGGAAGGGATTCATTGTCAAATCTGGTTTTGGTATTCGAGATGACATCCAGCAACTATATCAATCCTTTGCATTGGCCATAAGTGATGTTCTGAAGCACCTACCGTTTCGAGATGTGTGTCTGAGAGACACTCACGGTCTTTATGATCTTATCACTGCAGATTTCCTTGACTCTGAATTTGCAGCCTTGCTAGACTCGAATGGTGCAGACTTGCATTTGAAGGCTGCAGCTTTTCTTCCTCTCAGGGCACGGCTTTTTCTGGATGCTCTTATTGACTGTAAAATGCCTCAGCAGATGTTAAAACTGGAGGATGGGATTGATGGGCAAAATGACCCAAAGAAGTACAAAGAAAAGGAAGCAAAAGTTGTCGATCAGCTTGTACATGTTTTGGATACATTGCAGCCTGCAAAATTTCACTGGCAGTGGGTTCAGCTCAGGCTTCTTTTAAATGAACAAGCAGTCATTGAAAAGCTGGAGTCTGATTCTTCATTGGCTGAGGCTATAAGGTCTGTTTCACCAAATTCTGACAAGGTCGCAGCTTCTGAAAAAGAAAACAGCTTTGTTCTACTCATCCTTGCCAGGTTACTAGCCAGACCAGATGCTGCGTCGCTCTTTTCTGAAGTGATACACCTTTTTGGGCGGTCACTTGAGGATTCAATGCTCTTGCAAACAAAATGGTTTCTTGGAGGCAATGATGTTCTTTATGGAAGAAAATCAGTTAGACAAAGGCTTATTGCTATTGCTGACACTAACCGTCTGTCAACTAAGCTGCAGTTCTCAAAACCCTGGGGATGGTGTCATTCAAGTTCTGCTTCCACAAAATCAAAGGGAAACAAACGCAAGTTTGAAGTCACCTCTCTTGAAGAAGGGGAAGTGGTTGATGAAGGGGCAAATAGTAGATGGACAGGAAAAGGATCTTCTCAAGTACTGGATGTTGAGGGCTTTATTATCCACCAGCAGCATGTTGCTGAGAGAGCATTTGTAGAATTGATTTTGCCTTGTGTTGATCATGGCTCTGATGATGCGAGAAACACCTTTGCTGGTGATTTGATCAAGCAGATGAATAATATTGAGCAACAAATTAGTGCACTTTCTCGTGGAGCAAATAAATCTGCCAGCTCAGTTTCATCTGGAGTTGATAGTCCAGCTAGCAAGGGCAATAGCAGAAAGGGTGCTAGAGGTGGAAGTCCCGGACTAGCGAGGCGACCAACTGGAGCAGCAGATAGTGTGCCGCCGTCGCCTGGGGCACTGCAAGCTTCCATGTCATTGCGCTTGCAGTTTCTTTTGAGACTGCTCCCTATTATGTGTACAGATGGGTAATTCTACATTCCTGGTTTTAGTTTTGTCCGAAAAAGTAATTGCCAACTTGATGTCCGAAAAAGTAATTGCCAATTTTCTCAAGCATTTTCCTTAGTCAACGTTTTTAGCTGTAGTCCCTTACAAGTGAAACCAACTCTCCTTCCAACACATCTTATTTGTGAAGGTTTTGAACTTTTGTGTCTTTTCATTATTAGTTATGTTCCCTTGGTTATTTGGCGTGCCTAACTTTCCCTATTCTCTGTGTTCTGAACATGGTGGTTTACTCTGATTGCTTAATCTTCCTATAGTAATAATCTAAAAATTTTTGGACTTCAGGGAGCCATTAGGGAAGAGTATGAGGCAAACACTTGCTTCAGTGGTATTACGACTCCTTGGAAGTAGATTGGTCCATGAAGATGCAGGCCAGACCATCAGCTCTACTTTGTGTTCCACTAAGAGAGATGTCGAGTCTCTTATGGAGACATCTGCTTCCTCATCTGTATTTTTATCTGGGGAAAGTCTTTTTGATCGTTTACTGTTGCTGCTGCATGGGTTGCTGAGCAGCTGTCGACCAAGTTGGCTAAAGTTGAAATCTAGCTCCAAGTCGGCTTCTGAGTGCGTAAAAGACTTCAGTGGTTTTGAGCGTGAGGTGGTTGAAAATCTGCAGGTTAGAATTTTGATGGCATGCAGTTTTGGTTTCTTTTAGCATTCAGTAAAAAATGTTTGACTACATGTCCATTTTTCTTGGTACAAAGATGGAATTTCTTTTCTTCTTGGCTATTAGCCTATTACTGTTTCACAATGATGTGATCTTTGATTGGTATGAATTATTTAAAAAATGTTATATTTTCATTTAACACAGGCTGATCTGGATCGAATGCAATTGCCGGACGCGATACGGTGGCGCATCCAAACGGCAATGCCAGTGTTGTTTCCTCCTGCCCGGGGCTCAATCTCGTGCCAGCCTCCATCTGTGTCATCTGCATCCCTTGCCGCTCTTCAGTCCAGCAATACAGTATCTATTCTACAAGCAAGCAACTCAATCCTCCCTCAAAGAAATTCAGCTTCTCTAGCTAGATCTGCAGCAAATGCAGCTGGAAAGAATAAGCAACAAGTGCAAGAATCCGAGCCAGACATGGATCCATGGACCCTCTTGGAGGATGGTGCCGGAGTGCAACCTTCAAGCAACTCAGCTGTAACTGGTGGTGGTGACCATGCTAATCTGAAAGCATCAAGCTGGCTTAAGGGTGCCGTTAGGGTACGAAGGACTGACCTCACTTACATTGGTTCACTAGACGAGGACAGCTGATTTGGGTAGGAGGCGTGGTTTTGGATATTAAACAACACTTGAGTAGGAGCTTTGGTTTTGAATCAATACATGATGGTGATAACAGCAGGCAGATGATTTCAAGGCCTTGCTTGAATTGAATGGAGAAGAAGCTGCTACCAGGGTCTGATGTTTTGCCTGCTGCAGCCAAAGCACCTGCTATGAGAGAGGACTCTTTTAGGGGATGGAGTTGAAACCCGAGCAAGCAGAGATGATCAGGCACCTCTTCTCTTCGATTAACGACTAACCCTGCGATCCATCATCCTCCTCCCCTTCTGGGCGGCACAGTTCTTGTGCGGTGTACATATAGGGGATAATTGTTCCTTTTTTTTGAACCAAAGTGGAATATGTGCCAGAAATCATTTTCTGCCATGTTCACTATATGTTGTTAAATACATGCTATTTAATTACCCTAAGGATGTTCTGTAGCTTATTTGCTTTTTGAAGAGGCTATCATAAGTGTCTTCGTAAGTAGTTTAGGGTCATGGAAAAAACTGTCATGTCTTCTAATTTTGCAGTGTATTTCAAGGGCCATTTAAAAGTTACAAACAAAATCATGAGTTTAGCATCTTAATTTGCTTCAGCCTGGTTCAGTTTAGCCCGAATATGTGCTTTTCGGGTTTTACTAATAGAAACTAGTTTCGTTATTTAAAATACAGAGAGCATTAGGAATGATGTCAAGATGTTTACCGATGTCAAGATGTTTACCACATCTTTTTCCAGGGCAATAATAAGTAAATAACGGCTGAGATATATAATGGAGTACAAAATGAGTGATGATTCGTGTCATGTTCTGGTTGATGAGCTCAAATTAATTCGCGCCAATAGTTGAACAGTAAACATTTTCCTTGTAACTTCTGTAATTGAAAGAAGTACCTAAATAATTGATATATTTGCTGAAATGTCAAGAATTGTTTTTAATTTCCGAAAGTAGGAGACTTGAGTTATGAAATTTCGACTTCAAAGTCGAGTTTTAAAATTTCGACTTTGAACTCGTATTTTGAAAATTTGACTTTAATGTTGGTTTTTGAAAAGTAGAGTTTAATATTTCAGAACTAGAACCAAACAGTCATTTGTTCACTAGAATTTTTTCTTTCAGTTTTTAAACACTATAATCCACCAAAATGAGAAAAAAAAGAATAAAATTTGTAAATACATTAGATTGTAACCAAAAGTAGCTAACATGAAAGGTTGTAGCATGAT
>JAAGWI010036550.1:0-12561 GCA_012274505.1 Galium porrigens var. tenue
TATAAAATACAGGGCGTAACCAGTAAAATACAGGGCGAGATATAGCGATTCACTTGATTTATACAGCTAACGATGTGTAGGAAATCCTTTCTTGCCTTCTAATAAAACCAAAGAGGACCAACTCGAAGGAGATCCCCGCGTTCTTTCCTATTTTGGCCTGTCCCCAACATTTACCAACTTATTTAAAACACGAAAGTCAATGCCGACATTACATATTGTTTACGCTTGTTTGAAAAGATGAAAAAGAAATGCACCATTGGGGATACTATGATCGATGAATTACGAGTTCGATCTTCCTATATGTTCCTGTAACTAAATCTAATATTAGCTTTGGTGAACTGTTATTTAAGGATATATTTATATTTATTATCTGTTCATTTTTTACTTTTTATTTTTTATTTTTTTGGTGAAATTAATCCAGCTCTTACTAAATGCCATTGTTATTGAATCTCTGTCCTCATATGTGCTGTCATGTGTGCATCATACTGCCTCATTGCACTCTTTATTAATTAAACACTTAATTGGGTAAATAATTAAGCATATGCAGACAATCATCATCCATCATCTGCACATTACTCTTGTTTCCAACTCTGTACTATCTTTATTATTCTTACTCTCCCTGCAAATATTGCAAAAGCAACCCTGAAATCTTTGGAAATATTGCAAGCTCCTTCAAAAATAAAATCATAGTTGGAGATGCTCTCATGAATCAGAGAGATGAATACATAGCACACGAAAGAGTGTTCATATAACAATACACAATAGGGTCCATGAAGACAATCTCGTTGAGCTTATTCCCTAATTAAATGTTGCAAAATATACGATGTATATTAATTAAATTTCAGAGTAGTATGCATTTTGGCATGAAATTAATTAACGTTACAGCATAGGAAGTATATTTAATTAATTAAAATTAGCATCTCACATTCAACCATTTCAGAATATCACCTCTAACAATTCCAATATTCTCATCAGATTCTCCACACAGCAAAGAATGCACCATTCCCTCATAGATCTTCAAGCTCTTATCCTCATTCCTCCCCATTTCATACAGCTCCCTGCTCCCCTGCGGATCACAGACAACGTCGCCGCTTCCGTGCAACGCAAGAAACGGCAGATCGACATCTCCCAGTCTCCCATTAACGTAGTTAGCCACCCTGAAAAGCTCCACCACCGTCCCCACTCTCGGCTTCCCTTTATACCTCGCTGGATTCAGCGCGTTCGACATCCTCTTCTCCGGCGTCTTCGCCCCCTTCTGTAGCGAATTCGTGTTCGGAATAACCGGCCATGTTGAGAAGAACTTTGAGAAAAAGAGTAAAATCTCAGGGATTGGCCATCTTGGCACCAGCTTCTCAGTCACCTTGCACATCGGCGCGACCAGGATCGCGCCATCGAATAAACTCGGGGCCTTGAAATGAATCAGCAAGCAAATCCCACCTCCCATGGACTCTCCGTAGAGAAACTTTGGGAGGTTTTGGAATTTGAGTTTGTTTTCAGAGACGATGAAGTTGAAGAAGGAAAGGCAATCTTCAAGAACAAGGTCGATATTCGGGATGTAAGCTCGGAGGCCATGAGATCTTCCATGGCCTTCGAGGTCTAGGGCAAAACAGGCATAACCATTTTGTGCTAAGAAGATTGGGGTTGCTTGGAAGGTCCAGCTGATGTCATTGCTGTAGCCATGCACCATGAAAATAAGGGCTTTTGGAGGGCTGTTTTGGGGCAGCCATGATCTGGTGAAGAGGGTGAGGCCTCTTGGTGAGGTGAAGAAAGATTTGGTGGATTTGATGCCTTTGAGTTTGTAGTACTCTTCTTCTGGGGTCTTGCCCCAGTAGTGCACTTGTGCTGCCTTTTTGTGACCTTTCTTCATTGCGTTTTGGACTTTGCAATTTAATTAGGACTTATATAGGGAGTGTTGGGAAAGTGGGAATTTTCTTTGTTGGTTGGCTGAATTACAAATTCGTTTTGGAGTTTCCAATTAATTGAGGACTGCATGCATTTTTAGACTATAATATTCTCTGGCCTCATATGAGGACTTGGATCTTTCAAAACACAGCAATCATAACAAAATAAAGATAAAAGTTGAACAAGTATGAACAAAAATCTCGCTCTTTATGTATTGCACTTTTAATTTCTTGAAATAGTTAATATTATATAAACACTATATATGTCCTTATTATATGTACTTTAATTTAATTTAGTTTGATGAAATTTGATTTGATAACATTTTACAAAAAGAACAAGGACTAGTATATATAGGGTAGATATATTAACGCTATTTGGTCAGAATGACAGTTTTAAAAAAAAGAAAAGAAACGACCCTTAAATTCACCATGTCGCGCTATGTTATTTTGTTTGTGGGAATGTCTTTTATTAGATCGTCTCGACAATTTGTTCATATGTTTATTAGATTATTTCGTATATTTTATATTATTAAATTATGTAATTGTAGAAATTTAGAAGTGAACGTATAAATATACTAACAAATTTTAAAAATAAACACGAATTAATCAATAAATATATGTTTAGTTGGTTTGTTCATGTGTTTATTGATGTTGAACTGCTGCTCCGGCTTACCGAGGTGCGACTCGGGCCGAGGTATGATTAACCTCTGGTCTTTGACTGCATTCACGAGTGCAAACCTGCAAAACAGAACCCCGGAGCCACCTGAGGGTAGCAGCTCCGGTGTGATGATGAAAATGGGGAAATATGAAGAACAGTACGGATGTTCAAGCCTATGAACAAGCTGATGAACACGTACAAAAACTCAAGATAATCACCATAGTAGAAATTACCTACCTTGACAACTGATTTGATTTGGGTATTTATAGAGATGTCTTAGATTAGGGGCCAATCCAGCGGTCCTTCGGCCAGAACCACGAAGGCGTACCTTCGGGGGAGGGCACGTGAGCTGTACCTCCCTGTCCCCTAGGCCGAATACCAAAGCACGTGCCTCCACAAGGCTCCAAGGCTGCTGACGCCTCGGTTGTCTCTTCTGGTGTCCAGTTTGTGAGCTTGGGCCAGGCCCATGAATATGGGCCTGGTCACCCTATCATCACAAGCCCCTCGAGTCTGAAGCTCGGTCAAGAGGAAAGCTTCGACCTCCATTATGGATTCCAAGGTGGAGCGGCGAACTCCATGCTCTGTCTTCTATTTTAAGTCTGAGGTGGAGAAGAAAAATTCGAGCCTCAGTCTTAATCCCGAGGCATGAAGGGAAGCTCTAGCTTCGGTCTTCGGTTCGAACTCTGAAGTAGGAAGAAGAGTTCAACTCCAACTCTCGGTTGCTCCCTGTATAATAAAAATCACAATAAATGAGCAATAATTGTCGCAACGGTTAGCTTCACGCGCGCAATAATTGAGTGGGGCCCTGGGGGGACAGCTAGCACGTTTCCCCATTGACTGCTGCACACTACCCAAACTACGCTTACACGCTCCTCTTTTCCCTCAAATAATCATTCCATCTCCTCGTTTTTCTCACTTTGTATCGAGAGAGTTTCAGACCCTTGTGATTCTCCTCGCCTATATAAACCCTTCTGAGGCCTCACTTTTTCCTCTTACGTTTTTCTTTCACTTTCCAGCATATTCCAGCGCTCATATTCTCTTTCTTATTCATCCTCACGTTCATCTCCCACGTAAGTGTTCTTATCAGTTTTCTTTTCTTTCATCATGTCTTCTTCGTCTAGAACTCTTTCCAAGGATAGTTCTGCTCAGCTCGAGAACGAGGAGCAATTTACTAGCCTTTTCCGAGATTTCACTCAGTCTAAACCTTTAGATGTAGGAGCTACCGAAGCCGAATCTGGTAGCAAATCTCCTAGGTCCCTCTTCGGCGTGAGCCGAGGGGTCATTGGCCCACACCCTTAACCCATTCCGGGTTTCGGTGTTCGACTAGCCGAGATCCCTCACCCTATCCATCCCTCTAGCTGGCTCGGGGTCTAGGCCTCCTATTTTGTGCGATGGTATAAAGGACTTAGTTGGTAAAATCTTCGTCCACATCCCTATAAATGCCGAACTAACTCCCCTTCCTCGGGGTCAGGAACGAAGTGTTCCTTGTATCCCGAGGATGCACCTTCAATTTGGGATAACTTTCTCTTTTCCAAAACTATTATCACAGATCCTAGCTCTTTACCAGTTTTCCATAGCTCAACTTCATCTTAACATGATAGTAGCTATCATGACTTTTCTTGTGAATTGTAAACGGTGTGGGGTTACCGCATCTGTACTCTTTTTTCAATCTTTTTACTACATGGCCATTTCCAATAGCAAAACTCTCGGGGTTTACACTGTCCCACCTCGGAAAAATGTCAAAGATTTTGTTCGAAGTAAGCAACAGTCCGTAAAAGGTTGGGCAGATCGGGAATATTATTCCTTTAACACCTCTGTCTACCCTTGCCCCCCATGGAATAAATCAGTCATTCACGAAGGTCGGCCAGCTTACATGCCCGTCGGTGCGAATGAGGAGGACTATCACATTCTTGCCTCCAACCTCGTTAATCTTGCTGATTACTTTCAAGCTGGTCATAGGAGTTACTGGTGGCCTCCGGAGGTACACGATCCTTCTACTTTTACTATTCCCCAGTACGGCTGAAGGTCATAGCCGAGCTCTAGTCTTTTTTTTCCTTTTCATTTAACTATTCATGCAAGTTTTTTCTAACTATTTACCTCTTATTTTCAGTGCCTTCCCTTGAAATGGCATCTCAGCAGAACTAGTCGTTCTTACCCAAGGTACATAGGCCACCGGCGGCCAAGAAGAGCAAGAGCTCTAAAGTTTCGTCCTCCTCTGCCGAGCATAAGGCTTCATCTTCCTTGGCTTCCAAGAAGGCCTCATCTTCCTCGGCTGCCAAGAAGGCTTTATCCTCGTCCCCGAGGCAACAAAAACCAGTGGCTTCTCAGCCTATCACAATGGTGGCCCCCATTCCACAGCCTCGGCCAGTTTTACTCAAGCCCACGATATCTTTCGGTCAAGGCAATAAGCCTCCTACTCCGGCTCCCTTTCCGAAAAGACCTGCATCTCCTGTCGAATCATCTGAAGGAGGCCCCGGACCAAAGAAGCCCAGGGTGACCATAGGCGGCCGGCCTCCTATGACGTAAGCTGAGCTAGCATTAGCTCGGGTTGTCGAGGCTCCCGAACCTCAGCCTGCTCGAGGCAGCGTAAGTCCTCTACCTTTATAAACGAAAATTTCTCTCTTTTAAATTTATCTATTTTCTGACTGTTGTTGTGTTCTTTTTAGGGACACGACTTTGTTTATACCCTCGTGGCTACCCTGGCGTTCCGCAAGCTGGTGAACTCCGCCTTTGAGGCCCAAAATGCTGAGATGTTCGGCGAAGTTGAAACTCTTAAGGCCGAGCTGGAACAAGCTCGCCAAGTGAATGAAGAGGACGAATGAAGGGTAGCCGAAGCAGAACTAAGGGAGGCCAAAGCTGTCAAAGATAAGGAGAGGATGTCCGAGGCTATGGATAAGACACGCCACTCTCAGCGAGATTTCAGCTCCACGCTGGTCTCCAAAGTTATATCCTCGGCTGCCTTTGATGTGGCTCTGACCGAGTGGTCGCTTCTTCCAACGAGGCCCGGGGCCACGAGATGTATAAGCTTCTCCGAACCTGGCTCCCAGGGCCTGATAGGCTGGAGGTACAGAAGAAGCTTTATAAGCCGGGGGCATGGGACAAGTACAAGTATAAGCATCAGCAGCTCAAGCATGCCGAGCTAAGGTCCCTGGCTCCCGCAGTGTGGACAACCCTTTCTTCCGGGAGGCTCTTGTCCGCCTCAAACTTGATGGAGGTTAACGAAGCACCAAGCAATATGTCCCTTCCCGAGGCTGCTCCCGGGCCCGACCCGAAGAACCGCCACGAGATGTGTCCCGAGTCCTCCAGATATGTGGAATGCTGTGCCAATATTCCGGAGAGTGTCTTGGATTGTGGACTTTGCTTACAATGCATGAGTTCGAGTTGGAATCTCGGATTCGGGTTTAATGTGGTGGAGAATGGCGCATGAGTTTGGGTTGGAATCTCTGACCCAAGCTTGGTGTATCAATCGGCAAAAGCTGTAAAGGCCCCAGCTGCGGTCGAGCAGGCTTCACCCGACCAAGCTGCTGAGCCTGCCCCGGGCGATGAGGATATGCACACTCCGGCGGAGGGAGCTGAGCCTGAAGATGCCGAAGCATAGATAGTTTCCCTATCTTTTTCTATTTTCTTTTGTAATCTTGATAATATTGCCTATTATGGCCTTATTTCAATGAATTTTTAATTTTTCTATCTTTTCACTTTGTGCTGAACCTTTTTATTTCTGTTTTATAGTGTAGGAATCCTTGCCCAACCCGCACCTCCTCCATTCCTCACCCAAATTGATCATCAGGTCTGAAGTTCACACCACCGAACCTCGACTGTTCTCAATGCATGCTTTTGCAAAAAGAATTAGACAAATGGCATTTCAGTGGTAGCTATGGGGAGAGGATGCTTTATGAATCTGGGCTTGAGTTCATTCTACAAGAATTCAACTCTATGGACCACTTCGGCCATTTCTTAGGAATGATTTGTGTGAAGTTTGGGTCATTCCACCAGTGCTTTAATCTAGCTTCTTCCCAGCTATCTAAGGCCATCAAAGCCGACGAGGTGATTAGGGACCACAAAGCTGTTCATGGCCATTTCAAGGCTACAGTTGGGAAAGAACTCAGCATGTTTTGGGGAGACTATGGCCAAGCCATAGATAAGCTTAAGTGCATAGAAAAGAATACTCAAGAAAAGAAGGCGCAGTATGAGCACGAGCAGGAGAATCGGGACTTATCCTTTCGAAACAAGGCTATGCAAGAATATGTTGATATCCTTCAGCTGTCTTATCACCTACTCGGGCTTAAATATGGCATATTCGGGGTTGCTTCTCTCACCAATGTTCCGGAGAGTGTCTCGGATTGTATCTTGCTCATGATGAAGCGTGGATGGAACGAAGAAGGCTCCAAACACTTTGATTGCTTCAAAGAGACTCGAGAATGGTATCAGAAGATAGACGAGGGAGAAAAGGATTTTCGAGGAAATATCTTCCCTCCCTCTTTATCCTGCGTACCTCGTCGGCATGAAGTGGACTTCGCTTACAAGAAATACAAGGATGTCCCCGCTCATCTTGATATAGAATCGATAGAGGAGCGAACTAGACTCGTGCAGAAGATTGCCCAAGCGGCTTGCCAAGACACTGTTCAGAAGGAGACGGGTTGCCAAAGTGGCTTGATTCTGACGAGCTGGATGCCTTATTTGTAGCATAGTTTTGTAATAGTCTTTTGACCTTGTAGACTCTGTATCCGAGCTAACAAAATTGGAAAATTCCCTGTAACTTGTATTTCGAAATCATTGTAATTGACCGAAGATAAATAAAACAACTCTTTATTTCATTTAAATTTGAAGTGCAATTGTTTGGACATATCCATACCCGAGGTTGGAAATTCTGTACCCGAAAAAGATAGAAAAAATCTTGGTATCTTGTTTTTCTGAAATCATTGTAATTCAATTTGCCAAAGATAAATAAAAAAAGTCTTCATTTCATTTAAATTGGAAATAAATTACAACTGTTTAGGGCCATACCCAAGGTTGGGATTTCTGTACCCGAACCTTAATTTTCTGTCTAGGCGTATCCAAGCCAAAGGTCAGGATTTCTATACCCGAGCCTTCATTCTAGAATCTAGGTGTATCCATGCCGAAGGTCGGGATTTCTGTACCCGAACCTCCATCCTTTTTACGGCAGATTTAGCTGGAAGTTGGGCATATCCATACCCAAACCTCTTTAATAGTAGACTCATGCCGGAAGTTAGGCATATCGATACCCAAACTTCTATTGCTTTAGTATTTCTTTCCAGAGGATCGGGATTTCTATACCCGAACCTCGGCCATAAGACTTGTTGATTTCATCCACCATAGAACCTTCTCAGGTTGACTATGTTTCACCTCTGAGGGACTATTTTGCCATTTGCATCTTCTAGGACATAGCTACCCCCCGGGTGTACTTCCTTCACCTTGTATGGCCCCTCCCAGTTGGGAGCCAGCTTTCATTCCTTCTCCTGGTGCGATTTATCATTCGGCCGCATGACCCACTCCCCTGGGGTGAACTGCTCCTTTCGCACCCGATGGCCGTGGTACCTTTTGACTCTCTCTTTGATCTTAGCCTCGTGTAGCGAAGCCATTTCTCTTTTTTCCTCTAACAGATCAAGCTCCAATCTGTGCTGCTCATCATTTTCTCCTTCGGATCGAGATACCGATATTCTGAGGCTCGGTACTCCGACCTTGGGAGGGATTACTTCTTCAGTTCCATATACGAGGCTATGTGGGGATTCTCTTGTTGCCGAACTTTCTACCATCCGGTGTGCCCATAGGATGCTTAGAAGCTCCCATATCCAGTTTCATTTTGCCCCATCCAGTCTCGCCTTGATGCCATTGATAATAGTTTGGTTTGTCACCTCAACCTGCCCATTCGCCTGAGGGTGATAAACCGACATCAGCTTCTATTGTATGTCGTACTCCATGCACCAAGATCTGAATGGGTCATTCTCAAACTGAGCCCCATTATCCGTGACTATGGCCTTTGGAACGCCATACCTGCAAATTATATTCTTCCAGACGAACTTCACACAAGTGGTTCCTCGAATATTGTTAGCGCTTCGGCCTCCACCCACTTGGTGAAATAATCAATTACCACAATAAAATACTTGGCTCCTCCCGACGTGGTAGGAAATGGCCCAACCAGATCTATTCCCACTTTGCAAATGGCCAAGACCCTGTCACTCCCATCATTTCTTCCTGAGAAATATGTATTAGCGGTGCAAACTTCTGGCAGGGCAAACATGACCGAACATGCATTTCTGCATCTTTGAACAACGTCAGCTAGTAGTACTCGAGGCACGTAATCTTCTTTGCCACTATTCTCTCTCCTTGATGGCTTCCATTCGGCCCTTCGTGCACCTTCTTGATCAGGCGTCTTCCTTCCACTGCCTCTATACATTTTAGCAAAGGCTACAAGGATCCTCGTTTGTACAAGGCTCCTTCCAAAATGGCATATCGCAGGGCTTTCACCCAAAATTTCTGAGCTTCAGTCTGATCTTCGAGAATGGTTCCGCTAGTTGGATACGCCATTATAGGAGACATCCATGAGTCTGCCTCTTCTACCGCAACAACCTGCACTTCTTCGTAGCTTCTCTTCCCAAGCATCTCCATGTATATCCTTTGGTTCAGAATGGGCTTTAGCTCGAAAGAGGCCAGCTTACTTAGTGCATCCGCTTTGCTATTCTCCTCCCGAGGTACCTGTGTGAGGGTAAAAGCTTTGAATTCCACCAGCA
This sequence comes from Galium porrigens var. tenue, assembly GCA_012274505.1. Taxonomy (NCBI): domain Eukaryota; kingdom Viridiplantae; phylum Streptophyta; class Magnoliopsida; order Gentianales; family Rubiaceae; genus Galium; species Galium porrigens. The sequence continues at coordinate 9,309 of JAAGWI010036550.1, forward strand.
TCGGTTTCACCAACTCCAAGTACCTCTGGAGGCTCCTCTCTCATGCCTCGTATTGCTGCACCACAATCTGAGAATCACTGAAAGCTTGTAAGGTTCGGACTCCCAACTCCTTGGCAAACCGAAGTCCTGTTACCAAAGCCTCATACTCCACTTCATTGTTAGTGGTTTTGAACACAAACTACAGCGCATATGAATATTCTTTACCCTCGGGACTGGTAAGCAGCACCCCTGCTCCACTTCCTCCTGAGTGAGATAAACCATCTACAAGCATTCTCCAAACTAGTGAGCCCGAGGTACCTACTTCGGGCATACATTCCGAGTAGATTCTATTATAAAATCTGCCAAAGCTTGCCCATTAATCGCCTTTGTCGATTGGAATTGGATTTTGTGCTCACCTAGTTCCACATCCCATTCCATCATTCAGCCCGAGGCCTCTGGTTTGGTCATGGTCTGCTTCAAAGGATAGTTTGTCAACACCGTTATGGTATGAGCTTGAAAATACGGCCTCAGTCTTCTAGATGCATGCACCAACGCCAGAACCAACTGCTCAAGCTCTGTATACCTCATCTCAGGGCCCTGTAAAGCTCGGCTAACAAAGTAAACTGGGTGTTGGACCCCTTCCTCTTCCTTGATAAGAACTGCACTCACTGCCTCTGCCGAAGAGGCTGTGTACAAGAAAAACTCTTCTCCTGGATTCAGCTTTTTCAACGTCGGCAGGTGCTCCATGTGCTCTTTCAACCTTTGGAAAGATTCCTCACACTCTTCAGACCATTCAGACTTCTTAGCCCTTCGAAGAATATTGAAGAAAAAAAGCTGCCTCTCTGCCCCTTTGATAGGAATCTGCTCAGTGCCGCCAAGGATCCTGTCAGTCTTTGCACATCCTTCACTGTCTTGGGCGAAGCCATCCGATCAATGGCTTCGACCTTTTCCGGGTTGAAATCAATAACTCGGCTAGATACCACGAAGCCGAGGAACTTTCCTGCATCTACACCGATAATGCTCTTGGTCGGGTTCAACTTTAGGTTTGCAGCCTTAAGTTTCCCGAACATCTCTTCTAAGTCCGACAAGCTCTCCCAACTTTGGCTCTTCACGACCATATTGTCAATGTAGATTTCCATGTTCCGACCCACCTAGTCCTTGAACATCTTATCCACCATACGCTGATACGTTGCTCCCGCATTATTTAGTCCGAAGGGCAACTTTTTAAAGCAAATAGTTCTTGCATTGGTGATGAAAGACATTTTGGCTTTGTCCTCCTCTGCCATTTGGATCTGGTGGTAACCTTTATGCATGTCAAAGAAGGCTAGCATTGGATACCAAGTGATGGCTTCGACCAGCTGGTCAACAGGGGGTAGAGGGTCTGTGAAATCTATGCACATTCTCCAGCTACCATCGTTCTTCCGGATTAGCCATCCATTCAGGATATACTATCTCCTCTACTACCCCAGCAGCTTTCAACTTCTTTACTTCCTCCTTGATGAAGTCTGCTCTCTCCGAAGCAAAAACTCTCCTTTTCTGCCTCATCGGCTTGGTGGTAGGGCTAACATTCAGCTTATGCACAGCAACCTCGGGAGGGATACCGACCAGATCTTTCATACTCTAGGTGAAGACCCCTTCATACTTCACCAAAAGTCGATGTAGATCCTCCTTCATCAGGTTGGGAACATCCTTCCCGATGGTCACCACTCCTCTTTCTCCGATCTTTACATCCTCTACCTCCGGCCGAGGGGCCTCCCCATGCACGACCCCTACGGCCTTCTTTGCATCCTTAATCGCTGTTAGTATGCAACTCCCAGCCACAACCTGACATTCTCAGATGACTGCTATTCCTTGCTCGGTCGGGAACTTCATTGTTAAAAGATAAGGGAAGTAGGCTACCCGAGCCTGTGTCGGCCATGGTCGGCCCATGATAATGTTGTATGGAGAGGGAGCATCAATGACAACAAAGTTGCAGAGGATTGTCACCCTTTTACTCCTGTCAGCCTCGTCCACTATAGTGATGTTCAAAGAAATGATCCCTAGAGGATGCTCGAGTTTCCCCGTGAATCCCGATAAGGGGGTGAGAGCTGGTCTCAAGATCTGTCGGCCAATCTCGAGCTGATCGAAGCACGAGGCGAACATGATTTCCATGCTGTTCCCGTTATCTATGAAGATCATTTTTATAGTAAATCCCTTAATCTCTGCTGTCACCACCATCGGGTCAGAGTGTGGCATTTGCAAGGGCACCGCGTCCTCCTCCGAGAATGTGATGGTCTCATCCGACTTTAACTTTTTTCCTTACACCTCTCCCGCCGGAGCGGGTTCGGGCTTTAGCAGCCGACACCGACTATGCTCCATCTTCTACCACTCCGTGTATCACATTAATCATTTTTTTGGCCAGTTTTGAGGAGGAGGAACTACAACAATCGCGACCTGAGTTGGAGCCTGATTCCCCTCCCGACGCGACGTCCCCTGTTCCAATCACGCTTAAAATTCTTCTTCTTCTTCTCTAGAGCCTGCTGAGGATTTCATTGCTGAGCCTCGGTTCGAGCTACACAATCCTTCAGTTGCCCTCTTGCAATCATATTCTCAATCTCAACCCTAAGTGACCTGCATCCATTTGTGGTGTGACCATTGGACTTATGGTACGCACACCACTATCTTCATTTTCCTTTGTCGGGATGCCCTTTACCGGGATAGATCACCAACCAGGTTCCTATGAATCATTAATATCTCGGATCGTGTCTTAGACAAAGAGGTATAACTTTCTATCCGAGGACGAGGGGAAAATCCTGAATCTCTTCGCCCCGCCTCAGACTTTCTTCTTTCGTTCTTTTCCAACAGACCCCGTAACTCATCCTTCCTTCTCTTGGTTGCATCGCTAACTGCCCAGTACACCTGAACTGCCACCTGCAGAGTGTGAAACATACTGGAGATGTTCTCCATCAACTTTGAAACAGCACATCGTCCCGAAGTCCGTTGATGAACCCACTGATTAAAGCCTTATCCTGCTGTTGTCCATCAGCCACCAACATGCTATCATCCATATACCTCTAATAGTACTCCATGGGACCTTCTGCGGCCTTCTGCTTCGTCGCTAAAAGTTCTGCCAACTGCTTGCTCTCCTTCTTCATATGAGAATACCTAAACAGCAAAGGCTTGTAGAAGTCATAGTAATCCCTAAGGCTTTCCTTCGGCAAAGAATAAAACCATGACAAACAATTCCCTCTGAGGTAGCAGCCAACATCTTGCACCTCAGCGGTTCGGGAATGTC
>JAAGWI010036557.1:0-11254 GCA_012274505.1 Galium porrigens var. tenue
TGGAGGTCGTCGGGGATGAGGTTGGGGGTCGCCGGAGGTGATGTTTGGTCGCTTGAGGTGAGGTCTGTGGTCAGGTCAGAGTAAGATAGTGGATTATGAGGTGCCAGTAAGGTGAAAGAATTTAGAGAAAATTGGGAGAATTAACACAAAAATATATTATTTACAATTTGACTCAAAATTTTATAAGAATATGATTTGATTTATACCTATTTATAGTTATAAGGTTTATGAGGTCATGACTTACCATATGCCTGTTTCTTAGCAGATTTTTTCTAGGCTATTTTCTAGACAAGATGTATTTTATGGTTAAAATTACTCGATTATAAATCTTAAAAGTAAAAAAATAAATCATTTGATTGGCCGTGGAAGAATATTGAAACATAAAAAATCGACAGACTCAAGTAAAAAAAATGTCAACTAATTTGATATATGGAAGACTCAAGAAAGTGCTGTTTTCTATATATATATATATATATATACAAATAGTTGACATTATAAAGATGTCGTTTTATTCCGTTCAGGTTTTCCCATCCCAATTTGTTCAATACTTTCACAAAACGAAAGGACGAACAGAGTCAAGGAAGGATGACGGAGAGCAGCAGGGAGGCAAGACGACGTCGTATACTTGAGAGAGGAAGCGACCGTTTGGCCCTAGTTTCCGGCCAAGTTAAATATCTTCCGGCCGATCCAGTCCCGTCGGAGAACGTCCCTTCTTCGCCTTCGGTTAATCAAGCTCAATCTTTTCCCTCGCATCCTCAAACCCTAGGTATATTTCATGCCTCCAATGATTCTATAATGCTGTGACGTGTAATTCCAAATTCCTGTGAATCCTAATCTTATTGTTTTTTGCATGGTGTTTTTTGGTGTATGATTGTGTGTGTTTGTGAATTAGGGGAAATTAAATCTTAGCTGAGTGTTTTAAACGTATTATAGAGCGTAATTTTGCTTGTTGTCATTTATATGTCGGTGCAAATGAACCATTGTATTGAAAGTTAACCAATGTGTGATGCAACAACTTGTGTCTTTGGTCTTCTTTGAAAGCTAAATGAGGAGAATTAGGACATTGATATGGTCATGTTGTATTTGCCCCTTCATAGATGCGGCAGATTCTCAACAAAGTGAGGACATAGCTGTATTGTCCCCGAATCATGACACAGTCCCGAAGGAAGATGGAGCTGAAGCTGTAATAGGCAAGGTTGATAGCAGCACGGAGCCATCTCAAGTGTCTTCCCGTGATATTGATGGAAAAGCCTCATCAGTTGGAGTCAGGAGTCCTCGTGATTCCACTTCCCCCAAAGACCAAGTACTCAAGCAGCTGGCTCATCTTTGTAACCCGGATACGATCAATGAAGTTAAGCTGGCGATTTCAGAATCCGTGAGTGTCCGCAGTTTATGTTCAGCGGTAGTTGCCATTCTCGTAGTCTTAGCTCATGCTGGGTTCCCAATATTACGCAGCAGCCTTGTGAAGAGGGTCATATTTTTCAGACCTCTTTATTTTCTGATACTGACTAATATTACACTTGTGGTAGCCCGGATACTGGAGAAACAAAGAGGTTCTCGGAAACCTGAACTGCAAGCCACTCGGAAACCTTCTGATGATGAGCCAGACTTATTTGATAAGCTTGGTACTTTTATGGAATTGGCATTTCTTTTGCAGAACGTCATCAGTGCCCTGTTCATGGATGGTAGCATCTATGCAGTAACACTTGTATGTGGCTTTTCCATTGCTCAAATCCTAGGCTGGTGATTTTGTTTTTATTTGCTTTCAATGTATGCATAAAAGATGAGCTATTTCTGGGATTTCTACCCATATAGATTCTACTTTGTTGGATGGAAATTGCAAAGGTTTAGTTGTACCTTTATTTTATTTTTCTGATAACATAGCTGTACTTGACATTGATTTTGTTAATCAAAATAAGAGCTGAACTCTTTTCTCCCTGCTTGTTTCTTTTTTAGTATTATTCATTGTTCTGTCTGAGTATAATTTGAGTTTTGTATCCTTTCTTCACTTGTATAGTTGTGTGTATTTCTATATCAGGTTTCTTTTATGCTGGTGTAAAAGTGTTAATAAGTCTTTAAACTCTTTACTACTACGAGTTCTGTTCTGAAATAGACCTGCTCATAAAGTGTAATGTTCTACATTCATATTGCAGCAACTACATACTTTCTGCATAGTGTTTATTTGGCTACAATTGAAGATTATTGCTAACAGTAAGACCCTCTAGCTCGGCAATGGCATCAATCTGATCGTCTGTTTCAGTCTGATGTAATGCAAATAGATTCAGTATATGAAACAGATCATTAGAGAAAGGCTTGGAATTGTCTCCTGATACAAATTCTTGAACTGCACTATTGACCTCAATCGAACTGCAACCTGGTGTTTTCTTCATGCTCTTTCTCCTCATCAACTTCCTCATTCTTGAAACCCCGTCCCATTTCCCAAGATCCGCATATATATTTGCAAGCAATACATAGTTGCCAGTGTCGTCTGGTTCAAGCTCCAAGAGATGCTCCATTGCAGCAACTGCAATATCAAGATTCCGGAAAGTTCTGCAGGAGCTAAGCAAGGATCCCCAGATTGCCGAATCTGGCACCATTGGCATGCTCCTTATCAGTTTCAGAGCCCGTTCAAGGCGCCCAGTTCTCCCAAGTAGATCAACCAAACAGCCATAATGCTCCATCCCTGGCTTTATTCCGTACTCATTCTGCATACAACTGAAGTACCTTAAGCCATCATCTACCAAACCAGCATGCCCGCAAGCTGATAGAAGACCGACAAAAGTGATCTCATTTGGCTCAACCTTTGCCTTGAGCATCTCTTGAAACAACTGTATAGCTTCATGCGCTCTCCCATGGTTGGCTAGCGCAGAAATCATCGTACTCCATGAGATAACATCTCTTTCTGAGATGTGATCAAACAACTGCAGAGCCTCGGCCACACATCCACACTTTGCGTACATTTCAATCAAAGCATTGCACACACAAGTTCTCCTCAGAAACCCGTTTTTCTCTGCATAAAAGTGAATCCATTTGCCAACCTCAAGAGCTCCTAAATGAGCACAACCTGGCAAAACTGCAACCAAGCTAATCCAATCAGGCTTCACTCCGGCAGCTTGCATCTTCCGAAACACGTCCAATGCATCATCATAACACCCGATTCTCGAATACCCGGATATCATCGATGTCCAAGACACGATAGTCTTATTAGGCATCTCTTCAAACAACAACCTCGCCCTCCTCACCAGACCCAACTTTATGTTCCCAGAAATAAGGCCATTCCAAGCAATTGGATCTCTCTGAGTCATTTCATCAAACACCTTACGAGCTGCACTCATGTCATCACACTTGACGTACATATCCAACAGGGAATTCTCTACAACACCATTGAAACTGAGCCCATTTCTACACGTTTGTGCATGAACTTGTTGTCCTAATCTCCCATCTCGTACCCCGGCACATGACCTAAGAACAAAAGGGTACGTGAATCTATCAGAAAAATCTCGTACCCCGGCAACTTGCCTATAAACACTGAGTGCTAAGATATGCATTTGCTTGTTTGTGTAAGCTCGAATCATCGCATTGTAAAGAAAAATGTTTGGCTCAAGAACCTGTCTGAACAGTGAAGTTGCATACTGTATTTCGCCAATTAGGTCGCAAAAATTCACCATTTTGGTCACCAAGAAACTGCTTTGTGAGAGCGAAAGTTTGAGCATTTGGGAATGCATCCTCTTCAATTCCGACAATCTCTTGCAGTTTCTTAACATGGGTACAAGCATGTCTTCCGCCCCCCTCATCGTCCACAATCCAACTTTCGTCCCCATCACATGAATTCAAGCTTGACTGTAGATTTAAAATCGTGGGTTTATAAGGCAGAGACTATAGTATAGAGTTTACTACACTTGTCCTAAAATATATGCATAGGACACGACACGAGGATATTGTTGTGTTCAAGTTATTTTGTGCTGTCAAAGAAAGGAAAGGCTAATAATTGACTGCGATTTTTTTTCATATTTTTAGGTTCATGAGTGAGCGCCAGAGATTGGCTGATCTTTTGAGAAAATGTTCCAAGAATCTGTTGTTGGAAAAGGGTAAGGAGATTCATGGAGCTGTGATTAGAAAGGGTTATGGGGTAGATTTGATGATTAATAATGACATGATTGACTTGTATGCAAAATGTAGAAGACTGAACTTTGCTCATGTGGTGTTCGATAGAATGCCTGAGAGGAATGTTGTTTCTTGGACATCACTCATGTGTGGATATCTGCAATGTGGTGATGCTAGGGAGACTTTGATGCTCTTACGCGATATGTTATGCTCACGTGTTTGGCCGAATGAGTACACCTACTCGACAAATTTTAAGGCCTGTGGGGCTTTGGGTGCGACGGTTGATGGAATGCAGATCCACGGTGTGTGTTGTAAGAGGGGATACGAGTGGCATCCTGTCGTTTGTAACTCAGTCATGGATATGTATTTTAGATGCGGAAGAATGTGTGATGCGGAGTCTATGTTTGAAGTGATGCCTGTTAGAAGTCTAATTAGTTGGAATGTGATGATAGCTAGGTATGCTCTTGAAGGGAATGACAAAAAGTCATTGGTTCTGTTCAAAGAGATGAGAGAACATGGTGAAGTGCCGGACGAGTACACATTTACAAGCACTCTAAAAGCTTGTGCTCTTGCAGGTGCTATTAATCAGGGAGCTCAAGTTCATGCTTTTCTAACCATGAATGGAAACAGTTTTCTGAAGCAGAAATTTGTTTCAGGGGCACTTATTGATCTGTATGTGAAATGTGGATGCCTATCTGAAGCACGCAAAGTGTTTTACGAAGCTGAAGAGAAGAGTGTAGTTTCTTGGACAGCACTGATAATTGGATACGCTCAGGACGGGAATCTATCCAAGGCCATGGATTTGTTCAGAGAACTCAGAAAAAGCAACAATCGTGTTGACGGGTTAGTTCTCTCGAGCATGATGGGTGTCTTTGCTGATTTTGCTCTTGTAGAACTCGGGAAACAAATGCACTCTTACTCCATTAAAAAGCCTAGTGGTGAAGACATTTCTCTTTCAAACTCGATTGTTGATATGTATCTCAAATGTGGGCTGGTAGAGGAGGCAGAAAAGCATTTTAGTGACATGCCGATAAAGAATGTCATTTCTTGGACAGTCATGGTTACTGGATATGGAAAGCATGGTCTTGGTGTTGAAGCTCTACGAGTTTTCACAGAAATGGAGGCTAGCGGGGTTGAACCTGATGAGGTAGCCTACTTGGCCATACTCTCTGCTTGTAGCCACTCTGGCCTTGTTAAACAAGGCCAAGACTACTTCACAAGGTTGTGTACTAGGAATAACAATGTAAAACCTAGAGTGGAGCATTATGCTTGCATGGCTGATATCCTTGGCCGAGCTGGGCGTTTAAGCGAAGCCAAACGGCTCATAGAGAGCATGCCTGTGAAACCAAACACAGGCATATGGCAGACGTTACTTAGCGCGTGCAGAATTCATAAAGACGTTGATATAGGGAGAGAAGTCGGGGAAATTCTTTTGCAAATTGATGGTGAAAATCCGGTGAATTATGTAATGATGTCAAATGTTTTGGCTGATGCAGGGTGCTGGAAAGAATGTGAGAAATTGAGGGGATTGGTTAGGGCTAAGGGCCTGAAGAAAGAAGCTGGCCGCAGTTGGGTAGAGATTGATAAACAGATCCACTACTTCTACAATGGAGATGATACACATCCTTTGTTTGAAAGTATCCATGCTATTCTCAAGGAAATGGAGAAAAGAATGCGGGCAGAGATAGGTTTTGCGAATGAAATAAGCTTTTCGCTGCATGATATTGAAGAGGAGTCGAAGCAAGAAAGCTTGAGGCTTCATAGTGAGAAGTTGGCCATTGGGTTGGCTCTGCTTCTTGGCGGGGTGGAAAAGGATGGAAAGACGATTCGTATATTCAAAAACTTGAGGGTGTGTGGAGATTGCCATGAGTTTATCAAGGGTTTGTCAAAGGTGTTGGAATTGGTATTCTTGGTTAGAGATGCCAACAGGTTCCATAGGTTTGAAAATGGGATGTGTTCTTGCAGAGATTATTGGTGATTATAAGATGCAACTCAACAGGCTATTAACTATACAGCTTGCTACTGCTAGGCTCTCTAGAACTTCCAATAGAACAGTGAAACGTCCTTGAATTTCTTAGCTCTTGTTTCTGGTGGCTTCAATGTGTAAAAGTGTGTAAGATTGATTCAGTTCATGTGCATCTTGGCAATGATTTTGCAATTCATCGAACATGGTCAATATTTTTAGATTCTATTTTGAACCTCTGCACTCACATTGATTTCTGTTGGGGCCTTCAAAAAAATGATTTCTTCTGGGTAAACTTGGCAATGACAGTGGTGACGAAAGGATAAATTGGCTTTGATTTGATTCTATAAATAACATCTATTCCTGAAGTTGTACAAATATCGTCTTATGTCATGAAAATTTGCTACAAGTAGCTGAACCAAAACGCTAAAGAAAATTTAGCTAGCTCGGTGATCTGACAAAACCAATATCCTGCAACTGCAAATTTGCATTGCATACAAATATCAATTTTATTTTGGAAAAAGAAGCAAAAGAGCACACTACTACACGTTCAAGCATTGGCAACCCTGGGCTCATGAATATCTGCATCTGAGCCTCCTCCTTCGAGGATGCCATCTTCATGACTAGTTGTGTCGGCACTGACTTGTTCTTCAACGATCGTCAACGGTTTTCTTGACCATCCAAACCTCCATCTCTCGCCCTCCTTAGAAGCTGCCCTTTTTCCCAGATTTAATTTATCATCCAACTTGGCTTCTTCTGAGGGTGCAAAGAACTGGACATTCATTTTTCCAAATTCTTCATACAATTTCTCAATCTTTGCTTTCCAATAAAGGCCTGTCTCAGAGTCAATCTTCTGGTACGGCGTCTTCAGCAAATATTCATCAAGTCCCCCAGCCTTGTCTATGCAACGTAAGGCATGTGTCGTCAACTTCAAGCGAATTTGACGGTCCAGTGCATAGCTGAAAAGCCTCTTATCCTGTACGTTAGGTTTCCACGATCTCTTTGACCTATCAACATTATTAAACAAAGAGTTTTTTAGAAAAGTTATTTTAGAGCAATGAAATTCAGAGTGACAAAGGAGAAAGATAATGACTTTGCAGAGTTGATGTGGTTTTGCAGAGTTAAAGCTAAAACAAATACTGCATTCAGAAACAACAAATTTGCTCAAACTGTGTATAATGACCCTAAATCTACATCAACGTGTCCAGAGAGATCAATATTCAAATCGAGAATAAAAAGGTCCAAAAGAAGGAGTGACTGCCTTTGGAGCACAGGCAATCCCAAATAACCAAAATACCTAAGAAACAACAGAACGCATGTTGTTCACCACTAAATAATACAAGCAGAAGAAATTTATAGTTCACTTCCCACTCTTCTTTTCTATCCCAATTGCAGAACAATAACATCACCAAGTAAACTACCATAAAGACTGAGACTGCACACTAAAATGCAACAGAATGGCTGCTTCAGTCTTTATTACTAAAGCTAAGAATACTATTTTCGTCTTATGATGATATCAAGACAAGTAGAAAAGTGATTAAGGACTAAGGCAATTGAGGCTAAAAGACGCCTAAATAAAATTTCTTTGCCTCAATGTGCAGCATAAACTTTGATGACTTCAACCAGACCCAGCCCTGAAGGCGGTAAAATCTGGGCAATCGCCCAGGGCCCAATTATTTTTAGGGCTCGTTTAGGGGTTGTATCCATTATTCAGTACATACACCTTTGTGGCCATATAATTAATTAGCTTTAAAATATCCAAAGAATAAAACTGAGAGACCCAATTTAACTGCATTTCTGGTTATTTCATTCAATTTCAGTTATATTAATAGTTCAATAGTTCTACGTATATAATTTTATAGTGTAAGCTTTTTATGTTCTTTTCCTCAGTTTCGCCAATATACTTATCATTAGATATTATATGACTCAGGAAATTAAGAACATTATTGAGTTGGGAAATATGAACATCAAACAAGTTTATACCTTAAAATATGTTATAAACTACAAACTCTCTCATTTTTACAAATATTTAACTCTTCTATTTAATTGTGACTTTTTAATCTACATGATATAGTTGTTTTACTGTACTTGTATTGTTTCTAACGTAATTAAATTTCAAAGGTAGTTGTTTTACCATCTAGAGTATTTAAAAGTGAAAATTCTTCAATAATTTATTTAACGCGGTTTCAAATATAATTCATGATAATTAGGTCCCATTTTGTACCGATACCTGATACTAATATGAATATGTTTCAGGGTAAGAGTAAAAACTAAACCTAATCCATATAATACAAGGGCCTAATTCAGAACTGGCCCTGACTTCAAGAGTAAAATGAAACACAATCATAATAATGATATGATAAATTTTGGACTAGTGAATATTTGATTGTGCAACCAAGTAATTAGAGAAGAAATTAACTCACACAGAAAACTAAAAGATACGGAACTTTGGCAAAGATATATGCGTGAAATTGGCTTCTCGTCCTGGGGCAGATACCTTTCCTTTTCACTTAGATAAATTTGACTTTACTGAAAGCAATATGAGTCGAGCAATAGGATAGATTTCTTCCATAATCACTATGACAGTTAAAATGATATATGGTGGTTGAGGATCTATAGCAATACATTTCGAGGTCAAAATGCATCTGTCAGGTTTAACCATACACACAATTCATAGATCTTTTGTATAGAGGTTTATAAATTAACTCACAAGTGCATATACCAGAATCCCATGTCATCCTTATGTTCATGTTCCGAATTACTAATCACACATGTATCATAAAATGTGATGTGACTAAAAATGTTACTACAAGTTATTTTAATTAGTTCATAAAATCAACAATTCTACTCGAAAGAATCCTATTAATAATTCACTAACCTGTCAAACATATCTATAAACTATATGAAGTAAATTAAGAAAGTGGTTCTCAAGCAGAACCTAACTCAACCTGCAACAATCACCTACTCATATTCGAATAGAAACACCCAAAAATCCCAAATTTTAGCTTTTCTTTTGAGCAAAAATATTGCTGAGCTCTGCCACTTGATCGACTAAAAGATAATACATCATAGCATACAATTAAATTCACTGGATTATTAAATTAATCAAAATTTAGTGAATTCTATATTTCTATTCATTGCCCAATTAACGTTAAAACTGATGGATTAAAATACATAGTAGAATTTTCTTTAAATGGCATTTCTAATTTACAATATGTAAGTTTATTCATCCACATGCCACGTGATCTTGCACAAAAGTTTACATGATCAGGACTTGGACAGAAATGACAGAATTGTGTCTGGGTAAGATTGGAATCAATAGAATTAGATCGTATGACTGAAAGAATTTGCTGAAATGATCAAAACTAACCTGTTATAATTTACTGGCACAAATTGGTTCTTTTTGTCCAAACTATGGGATAGTATCGTTAGATTGTTTTTGCTAGTTAGGTAGGATTAATACTTATGTAACAGGGGCCTCTGCACTAAAGATTTACACTAGGTATTTGTGAATGAATGTGTATATTTAAAATGTGTGGAGTGAAGTTGATTGTTAATAAATACATTCAGTTAATAAATACATCTCAAAGTAACCTTCTTCACTAGCAATGTAATAGACTTAAGGAACACAATCACTTCAACTTCCATAGCTTACGTCTTGCTCAAGTCTTCAAGTCTAAGCTAATACTCCAAGTTACTCCACTTATTGCAATAGTAGGACAACTAGAAAAATGAATACAAGTGTACGGCAAATGAGGCTAATGATACACAGATAAACAAAGTTAAATGATATACAGAAAACTGACTTCTTCGGATAAGGGATTAGTTGAGGAAATAACAAATGGTAGCACAGATGTGATATCTTTTAGTCCACTTAATAAATTATAATGCAACAGTGTAATCAAACAAGACAAAAAATTGAGAAAAAGAAGGAAAATTGGCTATAGAGTCAACATTAACAGCTACTAATACGCATGGAATTGCCTTCTCAGTTCTCAGGCCGGACAGATATATTCTTTTTCACTTATTAAATATGAGACACCAAATCAAACCATCTACTCTTCATTCCAATATATTTATCTAAATTTTAGTTCTTGAAGGGTTCATATTAATAAACAAATATTCATGTTTCCATATCCAATATGTATTCAGAATGAACATTCTTAATCGCTGAACCAGACTTTTAACTGATCATATCGAATTACAAACGAATAAAGCTGTAAGGAAATTTTCAATTAAGCAATAAAATTATGTTCTTGATTGGGGTGGAAAACATGAACAATAGCAATCATCATATATCATAACAAAAATTAACAAATCACTGTAGTGGAGGGGAGAACATACTTGTTTCCACCATCCTCACTGACTTGGTTGCCATACTGGATGTGGCGACCGGCAAAGATACCACGGTGAGCTCGACCCATCACCATCTTGGTGTCCGGTACAAATCTCTTTATCGTATTTTTGGCTTCAGGAGTCAGGCTCTTCTCAGTCCCTAGTTTCTTGATCACCTTCTTCACCATCTCCCTCGATTTGAACGACATTTTCTCCCCCTCTTGCCTTGCATAAATCACAATTCTAACAGAAAAGAATTATAGATCTATTGGGGATTCATTGATATCTGGGCTTTAAAGCCGTCTTGAAGATTCTGCACACCAAAAAACAAAAATACCCCCCGCTAAATCAGTACCACATAGAAACTAGGGTTTTTGCTTCTAAATCTATGCTGCTCAAGAATTGGATAAAATTTGTGCATAAAATAGAATGCGCGTTGAGAGATGTAATCATGTGAATATAGAAAGAGAATAACCTGCACGGAGAGAGCTCCGAATTCGAAATCTCCTAACACAAACCTGCGGCGGTAGAAGGCGGTGGCTGCTGGGTTTTAGAGAGGTTTTGCGGCCGGAAATGTGAGTTTGGTTTTCCACTTCTCTTACGCGGGTCGATTTGTGAGGCGTTCCGGGTCTCTATTTTGGTTGGGCTTTCTTCTAAATGGGCCCTATAATTACATTAAGGCCCTATTTGTGCCGACTTTCTCCGGCTTGTCTGCATTTAAGTTCAATTTAGTTTAATTCAGTTCAGAAAAATATAATCCAATGAAATTCAAATTATTTTACTATAATTGAATTATTTTCAGTATATTAGGTTTCACTTTAATTTATTCCAATTTAATTTAATTTAGTTAAA
>JAAGWI010036748.1:0-10577 GCA_012274505.1 Galium porrigens var. tenue
TTAAGGAGTCGTTTACTTCACACTAGGGAAACGGAATGAAATCAACAAAGAAAATGAAAAGGGTAAAAAAGGTTATTTCCTTTTTTTTTTGTTCAAATCGTGTAACGCAATCAAGTTCTCATTCATTATATTTATTCCTATTTGATTAAATTCAGGAGAATGAATGATAATGATAGCCAAAGTGGTGATAGTCGTGTGGTCGGTGTTGGCAAAAGTGGTGGTGGTAATGGTTGGTGACGACTGTAGTGGTGGCGGTGATGGCCAGTGACGGATGAAGTGGTGTGCTGGCGATGGTCCGTAGCTTTCAGAGTGTTGATGATTGTGGTTAGTAGTTTTGGTGGTGACAATTGTATGCGAGCGGTGACAGTGAAGTGGTGGTGATCGATGACCGTGGCAGTCTGACTGGTGGTGGTGTTGGGGGACGAAATAGTGGTGGTGGTCGGTGGTGATCGGAGGTAGTGGCGATGGCAGTGGATATTGATGGTGGATTATGACAAAGATGAAATGGGAAATTTTAAACCCAAGGAAGTGGAGAATGATGATAAATGAATTTTTTGGGGGAAATGAAATATGAATAATGGGGACTCCCAAATATGATGGGGAGTGCGGAATAATGATAAAAGATTTTTTGGTTAAGCAAAACATGAAAAATAGGGAAATAAATTTTGTAAAAACCCCAAACAAAAGGAAACAAAGGGAATCAAGTGTGTCGATTCCCTTTCCTTTTCCTGAAATCTCTAACCAAACGGATACTTAAATAAAGATGAAATGAATACTAAAGTAATAATTTATATATATACCTGTTTATAAAAAAATTCACATTTTTCATCACTAATATAATATCATCAATTAGTTATTGTTTATATATCACTTGTAGACTTTTGATAACTTTAATAAGTAAATAAAGAATAATTAACTAGGAATAATTAAATAAAATTAATAGTTAATTTTAAGATTTTTATTTTTTTTTGCTAATAAAGAATAATTAGTTAAAGAAAAGGATTTGGCGGTAATAGCGTTTGAAACTTAACTAGGAGGAAGGTTCCGGAGAAACAAAGACCACGTCTCCATCTTCTTCTAGTACTCCCTCGTTTTCTTTCTTTATTAAAAAAATAAGAATCTTAAAATATTTTGGTTGGATAGTAGAGGGGAGCCGACACGGTACGCCATTCATCGACGAAGAATCGGAACATACACAACTTCACAACGCCCCCGCCATTGACAATTTGGCCTACAAGTCACGGCAGCAGCATGAGTTTTCAAGATCTTGAATCCGCCGCCGGCAGCGGCGGCAGAAGCCACGCCATCGCCGCTCGCCAGCAGCAGCAGCAGCAGCAGCAGCAAGACCCTTCCCGGTCGATCGGCGTTTCCATATTTCAGATAAACACAGCTCTCGTCGCTTTTCAGCGCCTTGTTGCCTCCCTCGGCACTCACAAGGACTCTCCCGACCTCCGCCGCAAACTGTATGCTTGCTTGCTTCTTCTATTTTTATTATTCCATCCAGACTTTGCCTTGCATACTGTTTTTTTTTTTTTTTCAGATTTACAAGATTATCTTCAAATTTTTCTAATAATTGCTGTTCAATTCTAAATTTATGTAAGAATGGTTTGGAATTCTGTTCACAATTTTGTAATCTTCATTTGACAATATCAAGACAAAGAGCCTTGCCTCTAGGAACTCGCAATTGTGTGATTAGGGGAGCTTTTGTTTCTTGGGAGGGAATTGGAATCATACCCAAGGGGAGCCGGAATTACCATTCAATATCTATTAATCAAACTCACTCTGATTTTCATTCCTTGAGTAGTTGATGATGTCTGCTTGCATTCCGGCATTTACCTGTTTTCCTTGCAGCTTCCATCTTCAGAGATGTACTATGAGATCACCTACAATACGCATAGGCGGGAAAATTTCCTTACTTGACAATCTACCCAAAACACTTGGCTAACTCAGGAGTTAGGACTAACTTTTGTTTATTTCTGCTGGGGATAGTGAAGGGGTAATAGTTAACGAAAGCATACCTAGTTTTCATCTCTTTACTCTATATCAAGTTCGTCTGCTTGTTGGTTGAATTTTCTTGATTGCTGTACAACTTGATTTTCCATTATCTTGGAGCTTCTACCAAGAAATGCCACTTTTTTTTTTTTTCCCTTTAATCATTTCCTTGCCTATTGCAGACGTGATTCGAGATTAAAAATTGAGAAATTGGTGAGGGAGACCTCGGACAAGCTTAAGCAAGCTACTGAAGCTGACTGGAGTGCTCAAGTCAGTGTAAGTTCATTGGCATTCAATTTGAAATCCTCTGCGGTTAAATGTTTTCCGATGCACCTGGACATCATTCATTCCTCTGTCTACCTTGTTCGTGTGAATGCTCTCTGTTAGTTAATATAGTGGGATTAAAACTAAGCGTATATGGTGCTCTTACAATTCTTTTTTTCAACATTAGGACACGAAGAAGATATCTGATTTCAAGCTTACCAGAGATTTCCAGTATGTTCTTAAAGAGTTCCAAAAAGCTCAGCAGCTTGCTGCTGACAGAGAATCAGCACATGTGCTTAAAATATCTCAGTCAGCTCTTCCTCCAAGGTAACTATTTTTGGTTATGCATATGGTTTATTTGAACGACTTTTTGTGTTTTGAAGATTATTTTTATCCCGTATAGAAAAGAAACCTCGATATTTATTATAAAATGAAGTTTATAACTGTATGACTGTACTGGGTAACTCATGGGAAATATAAGCAATGCTGCAATTTCACTGTGAGTCTTTCAATATGTAAATGGCTATTCGGATAGACAAACTTAACCTACCGATCGCACCCTGTTGTTATCTTTGGTATAGATTGTTATGGAAGCCCGTTTAGTTTTCCACGTACAACAAATTATTGTTCAGCAACTGTATCATTTGTTTAATGCTGTATATCTCTTTTGCTGGAACCTGGTTTTGACTTGAAGAGTTGATGTTCTAATTAAATTTATTTGCAGCAGTCACACCATTGATGTGGATACAGAATTGATGAGAAGCAATGATCAGATGTATCTGCTGGCAGAAACTAGAAGGTAAACAGAACTTGGGAAAGAAAAAATGTGGAGTTGTTACTAATTACTAAAATACACTGTTTTCCAGATAACGGTGCTATTGCTTTGCTATTCTAGCCTATGCTAAGTGTCCAAAGCAAAATGAAATGTTATCAGATTTTTTTCTCCATCAACCCTGTAAACGACATTCATGAATTATTGCTGTAGGACACACCTTGTTTTTATTGTACAGTAACATTTGTAGGAACATCTACAATGAGAACCTGATTTCAAATCTTTTCGTTCATAATATAATTGGGCTCAAATGTAGTGATGTTGACTCGTTGATATTTCAGGTCTGAGGTTACGTTTGTTGAGAATGAGATAGCCTTTAACGAAGCATTGATCGAAGAAAGGGATCAAGGCATCAAAGAGGTTCAGCAGCAGATAGTTGAAGTGAATGAGATCTTCAAGGATCTAGCACTGCTTGTCAATCAGCAAGGAACTATGATTGGTTAGTCAATATCCGTTATACATTTTATTGCTAATGCTGTTATGGGTGTTTTTATCCTTGTCTTAACCCTCTGATGGTACTGAAATCCTTTAGATGACGTAAGTTCCAATCTCGAGATGTCCGCGGCTGCTACATCTCGAGGCACTTCTGAACTTACAAAAGCATCGAAGACCCAACGAACCAATTCCTCTATGGTTAGCTCTCAGTCACATTTCACTGTTTATGTCTTCACACTATCTTTCAATTGTCCAATTTCGCGGCAATGCTGTTGAAAACGGCTAATACCACTCTTTTCTCGGGGCACAGACTTGTTTGATGCTGTTGATCTTCGGAATTGTGTTGCTAATAGTAGTCGTGGTGGTCGTATCGTAATTCTTTGGAGTCCAATTCTACACCATATGAGGGAAGTACATATTGCGTCTCTAACAATCAAGAAGAACGAAGTATTAGCTCTCTCTCTGGCCACTAAAAATGCCAGAGATTTTGTTTTGATGCTTCTTGGCAAATGTACTGATCTATGTACATATTTCAGTATATATAAAAGAAAAATATTCCGGTTATCTTCCGTTTCTTCCGTACTTCCTTTATCCTTTATGTGCAAATACAAGTTTTCAAAATTATATATTTTGAAAATACGTGATTATGAATCGAACAAGATCATATATGATAATATTCTAACTTATTTATCAATTCCATTTGAATGTCAAAGTTAAGCAAAGTTGATTAAATGAAATAGTCAAATTGCAGAAATAATTGGTTCCGAGTGAGTACACTAAATTGGAATTTTTTTTTTATACTCCCAAACACAAATGTTTGACTATTAATATTTGTATGTATATTATTGGCATATAAATTTTTGATATTTAGATACTATATGTTACAAATAGTGCCAAAATGTGTCGTATTAGACATTATAATTTTTAGACATGATAATTTTGATGATAATATATCTAAATTTTGGTGATAGTATATTTATTCAAATGTATGATTAAATTTGATAACAAATAGTGTCAAATAGTTAATGATATTATATTTATTCAAATAGTATATGTTAAAGTTTGATAAGAAATAGTTTTAAATATTAAAATATATGGTTAAAGTTAGATTTGACGATGAAAATGCATTTGTAATAACTTGGCTCGGGATTGATCAATAGTTCAAGCAAAATTCAAACTAAAATACTATGATTCATGGAGGTAAAAGTTTTCACCAGTCAGTTACTCCGTATCAGTTATCAGTTTTCACTGCCTGGTAAGTTGACCGACCCTGGTCAGAACAGAACTCAAACATTATTAACCGCACGAAAGCTTGATTTGTTTGTTGGAAGCAAAAACAAGAAGCGCTCGTCTGGATAATTTATGTGACACTCCATTCTTTGGCTATGGCGGCAGCGTCGGATTACTGTTGTTTGTTTTCAGCCGTTCCTCTCAGTCGTAAAATTAGGACCACTAGTTATACTAGAGCGGTGGTGAGAGTGAACGGAGCAGCTAGACGGCGGCAGTGTGGCGGTGCTGGTGGCGGACGGGTGGTGATGACTATGAATCTGATGAGCGAGCCGGAGTGCTTCCAAGTGGGGAAGCTAATCGGAAGTTATGGCTTCATGAATATCACCAGGTATGCTTCCTACAAATGGAACCAAGTGTGAAATGGCTGATTTTTAATACGCTAATTGCTACTGCAGTTATAACAGTGGGGGTTTGCAGTCGCCGGAATCCTATGGCCAGTTGGACGAAGACAACACTGCATTGTTAGGCTCCTTGAAACTCCAGGATGTCGGGGAAGGCAACGTCAAAATCAGGTGTTTTTTCCTTGTTCGCTGTCCGATTGTGATATTCTAGGTTTTTTCTCGTACTAATTTGTGGTGATAGCGGCTTGCAATTGTAGGCTTTATGAAGGAAGAGTAGCTCGAGGTCCTCTCAGAGGCACTCCTGTTATTTTCAAGGTACTCCTTTTCTCCACTATTAACCTGTGTGTATGTGTGTGGATTGAGTTTAAGCGATTATTATCACGACTCAGGTTTATCCTGGACAGCAAATTGGTGGAGTTGAAGCTGACGCTATGGCTGCCAATGAGTTCAATGCTCATGCCTCCCTTCAACAAGGAGATACTCTCAGTCAGAATATCCAGCTGCTTTTAGGTGGATTCGAGACCAAAACCGGGGAGCAGGTGTTTTACCACCTCCGTATGTGTGTGTATTTATGTATACATGTGTGTGATTGCGTTGATTCATTTTATCCGCTCTTTGTTTGCAGTGGCTGGCTTTCCGTAACCATGGCGTGTATACTGCTGCAGACTATGCTAAGGCTTCGAGTGAGAAGGTGTCGAAATTTACCAATCAGGCCGGAGTCAAGAATAACTACTTCTGGAATCCTTTCGAGAGGGATCTTACACTGCAGAGAAAAAGGGACTTTGTTATCAGGTTGTTCCAAGGTACAATGAGAGGACTTTCCTACATGCACAAACATCACAGGCTGCATCAAAGTCTTGGACCGTATTCAGTTGTTCTCAAGTATGTGTTATTTTTCGAAATCTTGCTCCTATTGACTTGGTTTTTGATGTTCGGTTCCTTTTCCACACGTGTTGTTTTGCTTTTCTGCTATGCACTAATTCAGCTTCTTAATTGCAGTACAATGGCTGAGAAAGATGCCCGTAACCTGTTTCCTAGACTTCGAGATCTTGCCTTTTCCATCTGTGCAAGGTAAATTAATGGCGATATAGTATCTTAAGTACTAATCAGGAGTGTTGTATTGCTTAGAGCTATGAGTTGGCTCTTAATTCTCGTGTTGCTTGATTGTTTTCAGTTTTTTGAACTTGGTTTTGTAGGTGCCCCCTGCTGCATGATGAGTCAAATAAATTTTCACAAGGAATTTGGAGACGAGCAACTTTGGCTGGTGCTAACACATCTTTGGAGAAAAGGGCTTTTGGAGTAGCTGATGACATGTTAAGAGTTCAACAATATGAAAATAAATCTTGTCCCTCCATTCCAAATAAAGAGTCGTGTTTCTCAGATATATTGACTTTTGTCTGTTATGGTTTTGCAGTTATGAAGCCGGATTACTCTTCGCTTATTTAGCTTTTGTGCCATTTTGTGAAGCCGGAACAGTGGATAACCTGTCCCTGCGAGTATGACGCTTCTATTCATCACCTGTTCTTATATGCTTAGGGTTTGTTAACTGATAGTTTGCTTATGTATGTATGTTCTGAGTCTAAAATTTTTGCAGAGGCTTCTGGAGAACGGTTTCCAGCTTGATCTTGAAGCAGCAAGGGAGTAAGTAGTTACACAACGATTAAAGTTCAGTGCAGTTGTACTGCAAACTTAGTGGTTGTAATGACTTTATAACAAAATGTATCAGCTTATTTGAGCTTCCTTTTGCCAGATACTGGTTAGCTGACGATCGATTAGAAGAAGCAGTGCGTTTTTTGGATTTAAATGACGGTGCTGGCTGGGAGTTACTGCAGGTCAATGAGAATGTTGTAGTAGACAGTAAATATTTTGCCCTCCAAGGTAAACAGCTGATTATAAATGCTGAATTTGGTTTGGTGCAGGCAATGCTGAGGCGTGATTACAGGGAAAGGCCAACTGCTGAAGTTATATTGAAGCATCGGTTTTTCGCGGCTTCTTAACTTATGGTTTTTCTCCGAGTTCGCTGGGACTGCTGATATCTGATGGTTGTTCTGCTGGTAGCAAAGAGGAGATGGAAAGGCTGATTTACATGACCAGGGGGGACTGAAGAGTGCAAAAGTCTAGAGCATTTGTTTGGTTCAACTCTACTTTTGGATGAATGCTAAATATGTTATCCCTAATAAGTTGTGAAACAGAAAACTTGTATGTACATAATAGTAGTATCAAAATCTAAAATCGCAATTCATCTTATTTCTCTACAAACTAATACAGACATTTGATCTCTATTACTAAAAGTTTATTTATTGTTCAAGATCAACATAGTACACAAACAAACTAAAATATAAAAGCCACAAGTGACAAAACTTTCTTTGGAAAACTTATTCCGATAACGAGAAGTAAGAAATAAATATAGATTTTTTTGTTTTTAAACTTTTTTTCGGAGAAACAAATAAATAGGAGTAGGAGTTCTGACAATTGCAGTTGCAGTTAAGGGAAAGAAGAACATAGTTGACATTTCTGCAATTTTATTCCTTTGCGCCACACCAAGGAAACTAAAGGTAAAGCCTTTGATCTCTCTTTAGATTCCCATGCCTCACTCTTCCTCTACTGTTACGTTCAGGATTTCGCCTCGGTTCGTTTAATTTGATGAAATATTTTTTATGGGTTCTTTGATTTTGTCGACATCCTCCGCTCCTTGTTGTTTTTCGTCACCAAAGTTTGCATCTTTATGGATTCTTGATTTGATTCTGCATACATATGACAGCTGCCTGCAATTCTTAGGAGAGCTGATTTTCAGTATTTGCATGTCGTTCGATGCAGTTTTCCTGCGCTATGCTATGCCCCAATCCTGATTGATGATGCATTATGGAAGTAACATTTTCTTGGCAACAAAAAGATCAGTTCTTTGTCCAGCTTAGTTTCAATGGGAAAGCTTAAAGCCCCCCACCGTCCCCTAATATCTTACAGGCCCATCCGAACCTCGGACCTGGGGATTCTAGAGAAGATCCATGCTGATCTGTTTCCGATCAGGTATATTTTTAGATCATTTAGTATTGCTATAATGCCTCGGATCTTCGGTTTTCATACTGCCTTTGATTTTGTCTTGTCATAGGTATGAGACTGAGTTCTTCCACAATGTTGTTAAAGGGAATGATATTATATCTTGGGGAGCTGTTGATCGCAACCATCCCAATGGTGAGAGTGATCAACTCATTGGATTCCTTACTGCCAGGATCGTTATGGCTAAAGATAGTGAGGTGAGGTCACTTATTTTGCTCGGTGTATGAGAGCTACACTTTGGTAGCATGTCTGTTATCTCCTAATTTACATTGCATTTTTGTAGATTGTAGATTTGTTAAGGTATGATTCAACAAGATCAAACCAGACACTGGTTTATATATTGACACTTGGGGTGGTCGAATCTTACAGAAATTTTGGCATTGGTGAGGATCTATATATGTATACCATGCATTATTTTGATTATACTTTCTAGTCTTTACTGAAGAACTTCTCTTCTAACTTTCAGCCAGCTCACTTATACGAGAGGTCATCAAATATGCTGCTAATATATCCACTTGCCGAGCAGTGTATCTGCACGTGATTGCGTATAATAACCCTGCCATACATTTGTACAACAAATTGTCCTTTCAGTGTGTACGGAGGTTGCATGCTTTTTATTACATCAATGGTCAACATTATGACTCGTACTTGTTTATCTACTACGTCAATGGTGGCCGATCTCCTTGCTCACCCTTGTAAGCCTAAAATCCCCTTATTAAATTGTTAATGGTTTCTTTATATGCTCACTATCCTTGTCTAGTCTGTAGGCTCACAGTTATGTCAACAAAATTCTAGATCAGAATATAATTTATAGTCTATGCATTGCATTAACGTTCACACATTGAATAAAGCAACTTCTTATGTTCATTGCCAAGCTAGGGTAATTTATACCTCAGCAACTTTACGCTTAGCATTATATACCTTTTGTACAAAAGAAACTTAGAATGTTATCCATGTTGCAAAGAAATCTCTAGTTATATGCTCATTGTTATTAATGACATTCTCATCAGAGGTTTATTAGCACAATAAATTGCATGTTTTTCTCATTAAGTATTGGAATGGCTTGTCATTTTCGGTTTGCAGAGAGCTTGTCATGCTTCTTGTAAGTTCAGCAAAGAGTGGATTTAAATTGGCTGCCTCCAGGCTGTGGAGAGATGAAGAAAGGAAGTTTTCTAAGTTGCCAAAATGTAAAGAATCTGGTTGTGTCCTACCTACTATACAAAACAAGAGGCTCCATGATGGCAGTGGAGGCCAATTTGTTTAAACTTGTGAAGTGGAGAATTTCTGTTTCATCAACAAATAGGTAAAGATTACTGCAACTGTAAGTGTATTTGCATTTGTAATTTTTTCCTTTTGACAACTTGTCCATCTGACTTGATGGGCATAGTTGTTTGGAATGTGGAGACACTGATTTGTTAATAACCAGCAAGAGAAATAGCATGATTGAAATGGAATGAACTGAAGTAATTAGTATAATCAGGCTCGAGAAGTTGCAACAGTTTTAATTCATTATGTTTCCTATTTATCGTATTTTGTTGTACTTGAGAAATGTTTCATCAACTACTACAAGAATATAGGATTTGTTTCATTAGCTGCTGTTAAAATGCCGCTTACTTGTTCAATGTTGTTAGGTATGCCAGAGAAGATGGTCCATAACAGCCATACGAACACCAGGATTGACAATTTATGGCCTCTACTGCCAGAGGAAATTGTGGAGATGGCTGTGCTTCACTGATTATCTGGATTTACTGTTGTGTTTGTGATCCATCCAATATCTAGAGTAGGCTGTCTTCTGAAAATAGATAAGTTGGGCAAAGATGTCATTGATACAGCGTAAATATATGAAAAGAGGATCAGTTTTTGGGATATCATTGTAGTTGAATGGTCCTTGGTGCATTACAAGTAGTTAATACGAACAGATACAGTTGTTGGTTTTTTGGCAAATAGTCGTGTTTTGGAACTTGACAAAACCATAGATGATAGTTATGTAGATCCTTGCCCTGTTTAGTATTGCACTTAGTATGCGGCAGAAAGGATTTGTATTTGGTTGCAGAAAGTTATATTATACTGTGCAGTTGGGAATATAACAGCGTTTGTGTTTGTTTATTCATTTCCATATCATCTCAGCTTTGAAACAATACAAGATAGATATATTAGTTAGCAGTGGGGGATTTGAGAAGATGATCCGTAACAGCGTTCATAATGTCGACAAGAGGCTGGATGGTAATCAGTGCAGCAGCGTTGTCAGGAGCGTCTTCCTTGAGCTGGTACTCAAGAATGCACTGGGTGGTGCAGGAAGATGCATCAGCAGGGTCTGGAGCGACATGAAAGGTAATTCGATAGAGAGTGAAGCCCAGGTTAAGATA